>VXBS01006250.1:585603-608595 GCA_013400255.1 Sitta europaea
TTTTTTTTGGGACAGTGTCACAGAGCCCACTCTGTGGTAGGTGATGAATTTAGCAGACATTGAGCCCAGGCTGTTCTTCGTTTTGAAGCCTGGTCATTGTTTTGAGGTGTTAAATAGTTTCTGGTTTCAGCCTCTCAGGGTCAGCAAACCAGGGGTTTCCAGCCACAGGGGCTCAGTGGTGGGTGTGTGCTGTGAGGGATGCTCAGTGATAAGTTCATGTATTGAGCGTTTGAGGTGCCAGCTCCATTTTATTACTGTTATCTTTTATTTCATTCTCCTTGCTGTAATACTTCAGCAAACACATTTGTGGCTGCCTGCAAACCCCTCTGCTCTCACCTTGCCCAGCATCACCACCAGGACCAGGAGAGCTGCTTCTAATCCTGCCCAAGCTGATCTCACTTTTCAAGTGCTCAGCCCTTCTTCCCCCCCAGTCCAAAGCAAACCTGTCCAAACAGGATGATGGGATGGTTGTCCAGGTGCACCCGAGGAAAATCTTGGAGCCAGCCCAAAATGTCTGGCGTCAGGCCCTGTTACATCTCACCCTTTGATCTTGAAATCCAGTTCTCCAGAGCCAAATCACCTCTCTCCTGCTCCCAATGAGCTCCCTCAAGGTGGCTCTCAGCAGGACCTGGAGAAGCCTGGATGAGCTGGAATGCCAGTCCTGCACAGGCCAACATTTTGTTTAGTTTATTTTAAAAGCTTTAAGGGATTTGAATTCTGCCATGGGAGGCACAGCCACAGCCACCCTCAGCTGCCTCTGAGGGTTTATTTACACGGAGGTGCTCTGGCAGTTCCCCCGCAGGACTGCACTGGTTGAGAGCAAGTCCTGGGGAAATTCAGCCCCTTAAACAGCACAGCGGGGGTTGTGGCTGCAAGAAGAGACGGCTGGGAAAGTTACACCCAGGTCAGCAAAGCACTTGGAAGGAAGAAGATGAAAGGAGCCACGTGGTCAGTCTGCACTCAAAGAGTACCTGGGGATTCTGGGAATCCAGAATTTGCCACAAGCTGGGACCACCTCGTGTTGCTCTTCCTTGGGCAGTGCAGGATTGGAGCCAGTGGCTGTGTTTGCTGGCAAACACTGCCACCATCGCACCCTCCTCCTCCTCAACTGCCTCCACCAGGGGCATCGTAGATCATTGCAGATGTGTGGGAGCTGCCTGGCCACAGCTGTTCCCTTCCTTGTGAAAGTGGAGGGGCTCCAGAGGACATCCCACCCCACTGCAGCATCCCATCTGCAACATGCCACCTGGGCATCCCACCCAGCCTGCACACTGGCACTGCTGGGTTCCAGCAGTCACCCTCTGCTCCAGGTGCCTGCATCGTGGCAGAGCCAAAGGCCAGCAGTCACGCCCCAGCACTGTTCTGGGGGAAAGTGGCTCACTTGGGTGCCCCTGAGTGTGTCCAAACCCAGCAGCTGAGGTGTTGGCACGGGAGCTGTTGGCGCACAGACAGATCCATCTGCCTGTGGGAGCAGGGAAGTCCCCTGTGGCTGCCTTACTAAAGTCTGGGGCTGAGAGACACTCTTCACCCTTTCCAGGGGAACCAAAGCAAAAATTAATAAACCTGCCAAGCTCACTTAAACATCAGTTTTCTTCTGCTTTGCCTGGAGCTGCAGCCAGACCCAGCTGTGCTGCCTCACTGCCCAGAGACCTGCACCCTCCAGAGGCCTCCATGCCCCTGGCAAGAGCTCTTGAGGGAGGAAGATGGCTCAAAGGCTGTGCAAGGCATCTGCTCCCCAGAGTCGTGCCTCAATATAACCTGTCCCCTGCATTGCACCAACAGCCCCTGTCAGGGGCTGCTCTTCCAGTGCAGGGAGAACATTCCCTAGCCTAGGGACATTCGCCTCCAGTGACAGCCTCCCAAGGCCTTCTGCACACAAGGGCCCATCCCAGCAACGTATTCAGCTGCTGTGACAGCACTGGGCCCTGTTTCTGACAGGTGCACCCCAATCCCCTTTCAAATCTAAACAGGATTCAAGTGAAAAATGCAAGTTTTGTGGCACCAAATGGAAGGGTTAATTGTTGCTGCCAGATTGGGAACAGTTACAAAAGGGAAACATAAAAATAAAAATATGCATCCCTAAAATAAACCTGACATTCATTTGTTATGTTGGCTGACACGTGGGGCTGCTCCTGCTGCCTGGGTTTGGCTGCAGAGGGTGGAGCTCCTGCCGGAGCCCGGGGCTCCTCAGGATCTCTTCAGTCCTCACTGGGATCCTGGGCACCCCTATTCCCACTCCTTTTGTGGAGGAGCCCTGAGCCCTTCAGAGGAGCAATGACAGAGGGACAGCTGGAGAGGGACTGTTTTTCCTGGCAGCTTCAGGATGCCAGCAGGGCTGATGGAGGAATGGAGCCACCACGGTGGGTGGCTGGTGGCAGAGCAGGTGCCTGTAGGTGTCCCTGGGAAAGGGGACATTCCCTGCTCTGCCCACTCTGCTCTCCCACTGCCATGGCTCGTGTGGCAGGGAGGGACCTCTCCCAGGGGACAGGGCATGCACCTGAGGTCACACACCTTCCAGCAGCTGTGGCCAGTGGAAGAAGGGACCCAAACCCTGCACAACTTTGTGTCTGTGCTGCACCTGGGATCCCTAAAAATGCACAAGTTTCACCTTCCTACACAAGCCCAAACAGCCTCAAAAGCACATTTAGTTTTGCTGCTTTTCCAGATGTCAGCTGGGTCTGGAAATTCTCAGGAAAGAGGAGCAACAAGCTCCTTTCCCAGCCACAAGCAGCATCCAGGTCCAGGACAGCTCACAGCACTACTGCAGGTCTCCTTATCCAGACAGGGAGCAGGGAAGCTGGCACAGCCTGGGACATCCATCCCCACCAAAAAATTACCATTCCCTGCACTGCAAAAACGCATTCATGTGCCCAGGGAGGTGTGGGAACAGCCAAGCCCAGCTACTTGGCTCCACTCCAAAGCTGCCAGCAAAATAATGAGTAACTCTGAGATAGCTGAGCTGAATTGCTGGCTAATCAACTAATTTATTTACTCCTCTGATAGTTATTTGTTGTGCAGGGACACAAATGGAAATTTTAGCAGCTTTTTTCCCAATCTGTGCATGGAAAACCCTGTCTTCCCAGGGCAGGGACAAGGGACAGGATGCCAGGCACAGGGTGGGCATTGGGAGCAGACCTTTGGGAATATGGAAATGACCAACAGGCTGTCTTACCCAGCACTGCCTCCCAGGGGGTTGCTCTAATCTTGGTTTAGGAAGCTCCAAATGGACAATTACAGAATATTTTTCCAAATAAATACTTTCTGATGGTCTGTGTGCATGCAGGACTTAATGTCACAGAAATGTCCTTGCAGCTGCCCTGTGTCCCTGATACAGTTCTGTCCCAGCCAGCTCCAGCTCCTCCTGGGAGCTCTGAAGAGCACTCAAAGCTGTCTCTCAAATGTGGCCAGATCTTAAATTTGGAGTCCCCCCCAGCAGACAGAACTGCAGCATTTGGTGATGCTCTAGTACCAGGCAAGGTCCCCATCACTGCTGCAGAAGTGGGGGGATACCTGGGGGTGAGTGGGGCAGAGGGTGGGGCCACTGCTCATCTCCAAGGGGAGATCAGCAGGTCACACCTTCATCAGAGGTTCAGCTCCTCTCACCACTGCTTGCTTGAGCCCTGGTTTGGGTTTTTATCACCTTCCCCTGGGGTTTTACATGGATTGAGGGCAGTGAAGTACAGAAGGATTTTGCAAATCGTGTAGCATAAAACATGTCACAGAGAGGTGTGGGCTCAGTGCAGCAGAGGTGCTGGTGGTGGTCAAAGGCCAAAGCTTGACAGGACACAGGGAATGGCTTCCCACTGACAGTGCAGGGTTAGATGGGATATTGGGCAGGAATTGTTCCCTGGAGGGTGGGCAGGCCCTGGCACAGGGTGCCCAGAGCAGCTGTGGCTGCCCCTGGATCCCTGGCAGTGCCCCAGGCCAGGTTGGACATTGGGATCGTGGGAAGGTGTCTCTGAGATGGCAGGGGTGGAACAAGATGAGTTTAAGGTCCCTTCCAAGCGAAACTATTTCAAGACTCTATGTGCCTGCATCTCTGCTCCCCCAGCCCGGGTTCCAAATGTTGTGTCCCAAAACTATCCCCAGGCTCTCCTATGCTCCCACTGAAGGTCTGCAAGCACTGCTGATCCCTCCACAGAGCTCTGCTGAGGGCTGGCAGCTCTCTCCCTGTGTTATCATATGCAGGCTCAGTTCAGGGACCACTCCAGAACTCTGGAAAAGGCCAGCTGTGCTCCCAGCTCAGGCTATCTCCTGCATTAGCCTGAAATTTATTAACCTTGTTTGTTACCATGATATCAGAGCACATCTTAAACGAACAGCTTATCCTCACAAAACATGATGGCACCCTGTGACACCTTTGGTCCCAAGGAGTAAAGATCTGCATGGGAGGTGCTGCAAATGGGGAGGAGAAATGCTGTGGGTTTACCACAAGGCTGAAATGAAAGCCTTTATCTATGTTTTTGCCGACTGCAAGGTTTTGAAGCAGTGTCTGGAGCCTCATCCAAGGGCAGTCATCTTTGGTGCAAGCAGCTGCCTGGATATCCTGGAATCCCAGAATGGTTTGGGTTGGGAGGGACCTTAAAACTCATCTCATGCCAACCCCTGTCTTGGGACACCTTCCACTCAAGATACTCATGGTAGGAAGAAAACTGGGAGATATTTTCTTCCCCAGCCACAATGGAACTGCGGCACAGAAACCCTGTGATTTGGTCCCATTTCCCACACGGAATTTTCCAAAGCTGAGGCTGGAGCTCAGCTCTCTGAGGGTGGGGCAGCCGGGGGCTCAAAGTGGACGGGCATGTGCCTTGTCCCGGCAGGGGCTGGACGTGCCCGTCTCCGGACCTGTGCTGAGCTCCGGCCAGCCTGTGCCCGAGCAGGGGCTGGCATCATGCGGGGAGGAGCTGGGGGGACTTGCCGTGCTCGGCACCTGGCAGGGACACGGTGGCACTGTGCCCCGGCACAGAGCCCGCAGGGACAAACCTCTCTGTCCTTCAGCGCCGGCGCCAGGAGCAGATGGGCTGCAGCGGCCGGTGGCACACGCCACGGCGGGGACAGGTGGCTCCTCCCGCCGGGCTGCGGTCCTGCTGCCAGGGGAGGACGGCGAAGGGCTGTGAAACCCTCCTCCCTCCCTCCCTCCCGGGAAGGAGCCGTGGGATGCAGGGTCCGCAGCCGGGGCATGGGCTCCCTGTCCTGGGTTTGGCTGGGATAGGGTTAATTTTCTTCCCATAGCTGGTCCAGGGCTGTGTTTTGGATTCAGGATGAGAACAATGTTGATAACACACTGGTGGTTTGGTTGTTGCTGGGAAATGCTCTCCCTAAGTCAAGGACTTTTCCATTTCCCATGCTCTGCCATTGGGGAGGTGACGAGGACTGGGAGGGATCATGGCCAGGCCAGAGGGATATTCCAGACCATGGAATGTCATGCCCAGTATGGAAACTGGGAGGGTTGGCTGGGATCCAATTGCTGGGGACAGGCTGGGCATCAGCCATGGGTGGGGAGCAACAGCATCACTTGTCTGTCTTGGGCTTTATTTCTCTCTCCCTCCTTTTCATTCCATTATCCTCACTATTAATACTTCAGTTACGTTTTATTTTGTTTTAATTATTAAACTGCTCTTAATCTAACAAGTTTATCTTTTCTTTCTGGTTCTTCTCTCCCACAGGGGGAGGGAGAAGTGTCTGAGGGGGAAGCTCTATGTTGTTTCCTTGCTGGCTGGGGTTAAATCATGACTCACATCCATGTGCCCCTCTGCCCATTATGAAACACTGTTTTCATTCAAGAATGTGACCCATAGGCTCCATCATCTTCAAAAATCTCTCTCATGACCTTTCTGCCCATGTCCCCAATTTTTTTTTCTATTTTGGGTCTGTGTGTCAGTCACCCACCTTGTCCTGACAGCCTCTGAGACCAGGAAGAAGCTGCCCACGGCTGTTCATTCCAGCAAGCAGCAATTCCATTTAAAGCCCATCTAACAAACACAGGCTGTGCTCTGCAAAGGGAAATAGGAAAGCACAGCATTTCAGGCATTCAGATGCAGCTAAACCATCCATGGAATGCCAACTGCCAATTTTAAGAAAAAATTCTGCTGTTTTTTTATTCAAAATATGTTGGTGCCCAGTGGGCAGTGCTGAGGAGAGAGCCTTCCCCAGCTCACTCCTACTCAGCAGGAGGAAGGAGATGTTTTAATATGGGACTGACATGCAACAGGACAAGAAATCTGCATATTGCCCACTACCCTCCTTGGGATTGGGGAACAAGGGGCAGGACCAAGGAAAACAGCCTCAGGTTGCACCGGGAAAGGTTTGGATTGGATATTGGTATATCTCCCTCAAATGGATGGTGAGGCACTGGCACAGCTGCCCAGGGCAATGGTGGAGTCCCCATCCCTGGAGGGATTTAAAAGACACCTGAATGTGGCAGTTAGGGACATGATTTATAGGTGGCCTTGGCAGCGTTGGATTAATGGTTGAACTTGATGATCTCAGAGGGCTTTTCCAATCTTGGTGATTCCATGACTCTACACCACCCTTGGTTTGTGTTTCCCATCTAGCAAGATGCAAACCCCATTATTCCTAAATCTGTGCACAGGGAACTTGTGGAGATGGGAGAAAATGACAGAAGGCATAATTCCTACTCACTGAACAGCAGGTACAAAGCAGCAGGATGTCACAAAATGTGTGAAACAGGCTGTAAATCCCATGGCATCAGCCAGGTGGAATGCCAGGGACAGTTCCAGTGTCAGGGCTTCCTGCCCAGCTAACACCAGGTCCCGTTGGAGGTGCGGGCGTGGCGAGGCCTCCTCGTCCCACTGCTCTTGCAGAGGCTGTGCCTGCACTGCCAGCTCTGAACAGCAAGGGAAATCTCACTTTCATATTTTAAAGGAAAAGTACATTCAGCCTAGAGAAGCCTGGAGAGGAGGAGACTGAGGGCAGAGCACATGGGGGCTGCAGTTCCTCCCAAGGGGCAGCTCCAATCTCTGCTCTGTGACCAGGACAGGACCCAGGGATCGGCGGGAGCTGGGCAGGGGAGGGCCAGGCTGGATTTTAGGAAAAGGTTCTTCCCCCTGAGGGTGCTGGCACTGCCCAGGCTCCCCAGGAATGGGCACAGCCCCGAGGCTGCCAGAGCTCCAGGAGCCTTTGGACACTGTTCCAGGGATGCCCAGGGTGGGATTGTTGGGGGGTCTGTGCCAGGCCAGGAGCTGGGCTGGATGGTCCCAGTGGGTCCCTTCCAACTCGGGTTGTTCTGAGATTCTGTAACACATGAGGTCAAAAATGTGATCACTCTCCACTAAGCCACCGCACAGGATCAAGCACACTCCTAAATGCATTAAAAATCCAGGCAAACCCCCAGCTTTTTAGTGGCATCTAACTTGGAAATCATTAAAACAGAGGGTTAGATTGGCAATGAGGATGTTTTGGGGAACTCTGTAGCACCTGTTAGCCAGGAATAAGTTTGCATCCCTCTGGAAAAGGTGTCATACAGTAGGACTGTAAAGGGAGCAGCAAGATCTCCCAGGAGAGCAGGAGGAAAAAGCTGTTCTAGCTGGAGGCATCGCAGCAAAGGGTGGAAAACACAGGCTGTTTTCAGGCTCTGGAGAGGTGATAATGAGGCCTTAAATTTTAGCTTTTATATTTTTTAGATTCTGTGCTGGTTTAGTGTGTAGTTCTGGGTTTCATATTAAGGGATACTAATCTCTCTTCACAAAGCAGGGAGACAAAACAATTCCTTCTCCAGCTTGGGACCAAGGACAACCCATAGAAATTTCAGGCCCCAGAACAAAAACAAGGATGAAGTGAGAAGAAAAACCAAGGAGGATAGAACCTCATAACCTGAAGCTATAATTGGACAATTAACTGTAATATGCTAATGAACCAAAACTTATAAAAGTGTGAGCCCTCATGACTGGGTGTCCATTTTGGGTTCACCTTGGATGTGGCCCAGCTGGGCTCTTGTACTGCCCAGGTGTGCCCACTGAGGCCTTTTAATAAATCCCTGCTTTATCCTTTTGCTCTGTTGGGTCTCTGTTCCAGGTCAGCCTCGAGAAGGCATCAATAATAACCAGGGAGTCAGGAAAAATAATAATAGCAGGAATAAAGAGAGATAATAATGAAGGTCTGTTGAAACTGAAGTGGTTTTTTCTCTCAGTGTCAGGGCTGGAGAGCTCTCACTGCAGTTCTCACTAGTGAACTCTCTCTGACTGAGACCAAGACAGCAACATTTCTTAAAAAACCCTTCTTTCAAAGCACTTCTTGGATTATAGTTATGAATTTTCTAAGTCTCCATTTTCCAACATTCCATTTAGATACTCAAAAACATCATGCCTGTGAGTTTGTCCTTTTCTGCTCTAAGCAGAGCCACAGAGGCTTTGGGAGGCATGCCCCAGTGGGTGCTGGTCCAGCCCCACACAGGCAATGAGTGTTATACACCCCTGTACCAGCCCTGGGCATCCCTGGATCCTCACTGCTTCCAAAACCCAGCTCCCTGCAAGCAAAACCACCACAGCTTTTTGCACTAAAGAAGAGCTGGGGAAGGGGCTGGAGCCCCAGGAGAGGCTGAGGGAGCTGGGAAAGGGGCTCAGCCTGGAGAGAAGGAGGCTCAGGGGGAACCTTCTGGCTCTGCACAACTCCCTGACAGGAGGGGAGAATTAGGGGAGTTGGGCTCTGCTCCAGGGAACAGGGACAGGATGAGGGAAAACAGCCTCAAGTTTCAGCAGGGGAGGCTTAGGTTGTATATTGGGAAAATCTCTTCACTGAAAGGGTGGCCAGACACTGGCTCAGGCTGCCCAGGGCAGTGCTGAAGTCACCATCCCTGGAAGTGTTCAAAAGGCACCAGTGGACTTGGGGACATGGTTTAGTGGTGGCTTTGGCAGTGCTGGAGGAATGGTTGGACTCAATCATCCTGGAGGTCCTTTCCAAATTTAATGATTCCATGATTCTGCAATTATTTTAAGATTTTATAATTTCCATGTTCCGTTCACAGCAAAATCATGGGTTTATTCCAAGTCCTTTGTCCTGAGGATGTTTTCCTGAAGAGTTGCCTGGCAGAAATCCCACGGGGCTGGCTCGGGGATTTGATTTCCCACAGGGCACTCACCAATTGAGTAATTTTCCCAGGTTTTTCATTACACTGAGCCATTACAATGAGTCTTCCCAGGGCACCCAGCAGACTCATTGGAGGAAGAAAAGCACAACACACTCCAGCAAAATTCATCTCACTAGTCCCGTGGCTCCAGCTCAGGCCCTGTGGGTCACTTTTTGCTGCCTGGTTTTATTTGCAAAATCTGCCTCTGCTGGGCTTAAAGACTGCCCAATAAAGGCTGGATTTGCAGAACTCCCAGGTTGAAGCTGATGGCCCATGGCAGTGCTCCTGCCTGGTGTAGCATTCCCATGGGATTTATTTTAAGCCTGTGTTCAAGACCATATGCTGGAATGTTTTTCCAGAGCTCAGAAGGATCTGAACTGGTGAGTTTTACACATCCTTAAGTGAATCCCTGAGTGGAGTCTGAAGTGGGTTAATTCACAGCCTGCTACACCAGACCCAGATCCTGCATGGAATGGTTTGGGTTGAAACCATGCAAAATCTGTTCTTTCTCACAGCAAGTGTTGGCTTTCAGCTTTAAGAAACCTTCAACATTACCAAACATTTACATCAAGGTTTTCAGTTTGACTAAAAATTTTGGGTTATATTAGGTGAACAAACACAAATAATTAGGAATTCCACAGTGACAGCACATGCTATCCCTGTTGTCCATGTGTCCCACCCCTCCTGGAGAGCTGGGCTGTCTGGTGGCACTGGTCATGGCACATGTGGTCCCACAGGGATGTGGTGATTGTAGAGGAGAGCAGAGGAATGGGGAACCAAGGGGGTAGAGCTAAGAGGACCTGTCTGGCATTTCTAAATCCTAAATCAACATTACTGCACTTTTGTGTCTTTTGGGTTTTGACAGTTCATAGAATCATAGAATCATGGAATGGTTTGGGTTGGAAGGGACCTTAGAGCTCATCTCATTCCACCCCCTGCACCTTCCACTATCCCAGGTTGCTCCAAACCCTATCCAACCTCATGACAGGGGGGTTGTTACTGGATGATCTTTTAGGTCCTTTCAACTCAAAGCATTCTGTGATTCTGATCTATGATGGGTGGCATTTTTCTAGGAAGGAGCTGTTGAATCTACCCATGGCTTTCTTGTGATTTAAGATCTATTAAATTTGTTAAATATAAGTACTTAGTTTTTGGATGAGACCATATCAGGGTAGGACAGGATCACAAGGAGGAGTCAAGAGCCCCACCATTGTGGTTAAATCCTTCAGTACATCAGTGCAGGGCTGCCCTGAGCCAGGCTGGTTTATACTGTCCCCAAAGTCTGCTGGGGTGAGGGGAAGCCTGGCTGTGTTGAGTGGTTGGCCCTCTGCCTGCCTGGCTGGTGCTGAGCACAGGCCTGTGGGGTTCTGCTGCCCAGGGCATGTGCAGTGCTCATGGAAAATATCAGGGATGGGATCCAAGGGTCCCACTTCAGCAGCTCCCTAAAGCACCATGTGTGTCTCTGCTCTCTGCCTTGGGCTCTGTGCCACAGCCCAGGTGTCCCAGGTGTCCCCAGGTGCCAGCTTTGCTCTCTCTGAGGGTGGAGATCCTGCTCAAGGTGCAGTGCCCAGGCAGCTCAGTCTGTTTGCACACATGTTTATCCTGTCCCTGGCTCTCCCAGCAAGCACTTCAGAGCCAGCATGGAGAAGTTCTCAAGGTAAACCAACCACAAGATGCAGAAACCAAGCAGAGGATCCCTCTGAGAGTGTCTGCCAGGGGATTCTTATGCTTTAAGAGGCATTTGAAGGTTTAATCCACTGAGGAAAGCTCAGATCTGGAGGCACACTCATGCTCACTCCCCCTCCAATTGCTCTCCTGTGCCTCTTCCTCAGCCAGAAGCATTTTACACTGAGAAAGAAATCAGAAAGTTTTGCTGTTTGCAGTAGAAGTCCTGCAACACCCCTGCACCTCCCCATGTCAAGGTGGGGGGTTATTTTTGGCAGGTTCTCCTGGATATCCCCTCCTGCAATAACCCGTGGTAGGAATGGAGTGAACATGGCCAAGTGTCAGCAGACTGTTTTCATCATTTTTCCATTTCATGCCTTTCAGCCTCGATAATGTTCCTTCTGCTCTCTCATTAGCAAAACAATCCTCTCAAAACACTCTGTTGCCTGTAGTTTGGCTGGCTCCTTTTTTTGCAGACCTTCACAGGAGCAGGAAATGCTTTCAGTGGCAGAATATACAGGAGGTGAATATTTTTTCCTAAAGGTTTTTTAGAACTTGACCAGTGAAGAGCTCCAAGTCCTGGGGCATTGCACAGACTTAAATCCAATCGATTTAGGCCAAATATCACAGTGCCATTACAGGAAATGGGAATTTTCATGTTTACTGCAAGAAGAACAGGAGAAAGTTAGTAACCTCATGCACAGACTGTATTTAAGAGGTCTCCTAAGGGAAGGCTAAACCCCTGTACAGACACTAACCTGGGTCTGAAGTGGCATGAGACAGTGACATGAATCCACAGCATGAGACATAACCTGAATTGGAAGGGACCACAGGGATCACCCAGCCCAGCTCCTGGCCCTGTACAGACACCCCATCAATCCCACTCTGGGCATCCCTGGAACAGTGTCCAAAGGCTTCTGGAGCTCTGGCAGCCTCAGGGCTGTGCCCATTCCCTGGGGAGCCTGAGCAATGCCCAGAACCCTCTGGGGGAAGAGCCTTATCCTGGTATCCATCCTAAACCTCCCCCACCCCAGCTCAGGTCCTATTGCTGATCACCAGAATCAGCTGGATTTTTGGGCATGGTATGTTGGGGCATTTTTCTGGGTTTTCTGGACATGCAAAGGATGTTGCAAGAGTAACTCCAGTGGGGCCAGGTTGATGTCTGGAAGCCCCATGGAAAACACCTTGCTTGGGCTGAACCTTGCCATGTGCTGATGTGACACGGACAGTTGTCAGCTCATCCTCAAAGGATGCATTAACCTTAATATGAAGAGACAGTCTTAACTACAGAGGAAGCAGACTTGAAAAGGTTAAGAAAGCACTGAAGTGTATGACCAGCCTTCCAGCAGGAAATATGGGCTAAATTAAATAAAAATGGAGTAATAAATCATGAAAAGTGGAAATGAGGGACAGAATAGCATGAAGCAATGAACAGCCTCTGACCTGAAAACAGGAGATAAAAATAGGACGAAGAGATGGCATTGATCTGAAGGCTATTTCCAAAACATCACATTCCAAAAGGCCTCAGACTGACATTTTGGGGAGAGCTGGCAGTTTGAAGAGGTCCCCTCCAAGGGCACTGCCCAGGGTGTAAGGGCTGCCTGCTGTGTGGGCAGCAGGCAGTGAGCAGGGTCCCTGGAGGACCTGGGGACACTGTGTCCCTTGGCTTGGGGACTTGAGAGCTTTTTTTTTTTTGCACATGACAGTGGACACTCTCATTTTTGTGTCCAAGCTGCTTCTGGACAGAGCCACCCATTCAAGGCCTCCTGGTGAGGCTCTGATGGAAATACTTTCTGGACATTTTGTTCCTTTTTTTTTCTGGAGAACACCCCTGTACCAAGCCACAAATTGACCCCACTGTTCTTCAGACCTTTTCCCAGTGCTTGCCCTTCTTATGTCATCAACAAGTCATGGAAATGGGGACAGTTGTTCTCAGGTTGCATGTGCTGATCACAATCAAATCCTGGCTGTTTCCTGCTCCCTCTGTTCACAGGCTGCACCTGCTGGTTGAATTGGATGGGAAGCTCTTGGAATGGGACCATCATTCTATTCTGTGGCTGCATCCTGAACATTTCACACCCACTCCTGGGAGATTCATCACAGCAGCATTTCTTCTTTAACTACCGTGATCTAAACCATCTCCTGTGGGAATTTTAGCAGGAAGAGGCTGTGGGGTGTCAAAAATCCTGTTCTTACTCGGTATTCCTCAGTGGGATTCTCACAGAGTAGCTCTTTTGGGACAGAAGCTCTCTGGAGGAGTCCCTGGGGCATTAATGCTCTACATCCTCACTTGCAGCCACAGGCACTGTGGGAAAGCAGCACTGCAGCACTTTTGGGGTAACAGTAAAAATCCCTGGCTTATTTTGCACCCAAAGTGGCTCTCTCCAAGGCCACATTTTCTGCTCTGCAGGGAGCCTGGCTGAGTTGCCAGTGAGATCCCATCCAGAGAACACAGCATCCATGGCCAGAGAAACTGAGGCATGAATAGGAAGGGTGCAAAATTACTGTGACGTGAAGAAGAGGAGAGCTGTGAAGGAGAAAGTGGTGGAAAAACTCCCCAAAAGTGTCAGAGCAGTGCCCAGGAGAGAGAGCAGGAAAGCTCAGCACATCCATCAGCATGTCCCTGCAAGGCTGTGGAGGGGAGTCTGGGGAGAGGGAAGGAACAAACCAAAGCCCAAGGCAAAAATATCAACCCTTACATTCGGAAGCTCCAAGAAGAGACCACGTGAACTTTTATGTGGGACTGGTGGTGCTCAGTGAAGGCAGCAGCATGTTCTCAGCTGCAAAACCTCGATATTTATATCAATAACCTGATATTCCAGCAGCGTGACTCCAGCGTGCTGCTGTTCCGCCCCGGAGCAGTGCAGACTCAGCTGCAGATCTCAGCTGCGGAGGGAGGGACGGGGCTTTCCCTTCCCCCGCCCGCACTCACCCAGGCTCGGTGGGTCTGGACCTGTGTTCATTTAATGGCATTTTAACCGTGCCTCTCTATCTTTGACCCTTCAGCCTTGCCCAGCTGACAGGAGGCTCCCCATCAGCCTCGGGCTGTGTCCGCAGCCTTGCTGGCACGCTGCTGCCGCGCGGGTGGGTGACGGCCCTGACCCTGCGATGGGGGTGGCACAAACGCCGGGATCTCATTACAGCCCTGCCAGAGCGGGGAAGTGAGAGCTGAGTCACCGGCAGGTACCGACAGCGACTGTGAGTCACCGGCACGGCCCCGCTCCGCCACCGCCGCCTGCCCCGCGGCCCCGGAGTATCACTGCTCCTGCAGCGCCACCGCTCCCGGGGTGTCCCCGCTCCTGGAGAGCCACTGCTCCCGGGGTGTCACTGCTCCCGCGGCGTCACCGCTCCCGGGGTGTCACCGCTCCTGCAGCGCCACCGCTCCCGGGGTGTCCCCGCTCCTGGAGAGCCACTGCTCCCGGGGTGTCACCGCTCCCGGGGTGCCACCGCTCCCGGGGTGCCACCGTTCCCGGGGTGTCACCGCTCCCGGGGCGTCACCGCTCCCGGGGTGCCACTGCTGCCGGGGTGCCACTGCTGCCGGGGTGCCACTGCGCCCGGGGGGCCACTGCTGCCGGGGTGCCACTGCTGCCGGAGTGCCACTGCTGCCGGGGGGCCACTGCTGCCGGGGTGCCACTGCGCCCGGGGTGCCACTGCTGCCGGGGTGCCACTGCTGCCGGAGCGCCAGTGCTCCAGGCAGTGCCAGCACCGTGGGCTGTGGACAGTGCCAGTGCTCCAGGCAGTGTCTGCACCCACTCTTGCAGGTGCCCTCACTGCTCCTGCTCAAGGCTCTTGCACCGTCCTTGAAGCTCCTCTGCCCTGTGCTGGGGACACCAGGCAAATCCCCCGGCAGAGGTGGCTGCCCACGCCTGCCATGTGCATTGATGGCTTTAAGCTGAAATTCAGAGAATAGCTTTAGGTTAGGTATTGGGGGTGAATTCTGCCCTGTGAGGGTGGGGAGACCCCACACAGGCTTGCCCAGAGAAGCTGTAGCTGCCCCTGGGTCCCTGAAAGTGCTAAGGCCGGGTTCGACAGAGCTTGGAGTAACCTGGGATAGTGGGAGGTGCCCCTGCCCACGGAGATGAGCTTTAAGATCCCTTCCAACCTATACCATTTTGTGATTCTATGGTTTTAAATCCAGGCATGATGTAAATTGGCATCTGTTCCCCTCTGAAACCCTAAAGGCCTGAGCTCTCACCTACACAAGGGACCTTTTCTCTCCCTTGGTTCATCCCCCCCAGCTGCAATTCACCCCTTCTCCCCAGCTGAACAGAAGAGGGTCTGAGGACATGTGACCCTTTAGGGTCCCTCAGCCTCAGGGCCAGCACCTCATTACAGAAGAAATAGAAATTTTTTTTATTTGAGAACTTGATAAAAGATCTATTTCCCCGTCAAGCACTGAGGGCAGTGTGTCTGCAAGAAAAGGTTCACCTGGGGTGGCACTTCATGTTCGTGATTCTTGTTTTAATGCATTGATTTTAATTGATGAAATCAGGCTCGGGGAAGAAATGTGCTCTCAGCTGCATCAGGTGCCTGGATGAGGGAGCTCTGCCACGCTGCCCAGACTGTGTTAGGGCAGAGGGTGCCTTGTCCTCTGGCACTGCTCTGTGCCCATGCTGGAAATAGATGCTTTCATGCCAGTCTCTCCTGAAAACTTTACTTTTACAAGAAGTAATTTTAAAGAAAAGCCAGACAAATTAAATAAACCTCTTGAAAAATTAAAGGAAAAGGATAATTTAACACAGAGTTAACAAAGGTAATAAATAATCTGCTGAGTAGCTGCAGAACAGACTGGACAGATGGCTGGAGATTTTGCTTGAAATTTTCACATCCTTCTTTCCTCACCCACCCTCTGTGAACATTTCCCTCCTCTTCTGCCCTCATCCTTTCACCTCATCCTCATCCAAGGTGCCCAAGCACTTCCCATTCTTCTGTGTAGAGGAATCACCTCACTCAGCCCCAAAATACCTCTGTGAGGGGGGGAGGAACGTGGCAGCACACACTACCTAACATTGCACAACAACTCAGGCCTGGAGCAAAGGATAAACTTGGGGTTGGCTTGGAAGTAAGCTGGGTTCTGTGGGATAAGCCAGCCAAGCTGGAATTCAGAATAAGTTCCTCAGCTCTGGGTCTGTGAGCAAGCTGGCCCTTGTGGGTTTGACTGCACTTTAGGAAGGCACAGTCCTAGCCTGGCAGCACCAGCCAGCATTGGACTGAGCAATGGGCTTGATCTTGGCTTGGCATCTCTGCCAGCAGCACCTTCTTGACGTCTTCATATTTCCAGGAAACATTGGAAGGGGGCCCAGCCTGCCAGACAGCTTTTTTGAAATTGGGAAACCAATCATAGTTCTAAAAAATGGTATTATTGCCTCTGTGCAGCACATTCTGTGCACACACGTGAGGCACGGCAGGCTGCCCAGAACCCAGACAGGGCAGTGCTGCAGGGCTGGAGCAACCCCAGGGCTGGGGGCAAGGGGCTGCCCTGAAAGAGGACCCCAGAACCTGGCACCAGACTGTGCTGCTGATCTGTGACAGCACTGCACACAGCAGGGACCTCAGCTCCACCTGCCTCCTCGGGGGGTGACACAGGGCCACCGGTGACACTGGGAAGACAAGCACTAAGAGATGCTTATTGTACTGAGGCTGGTGAAGCCTTGGCACAGGTTGCCAAGAGAAGCTGTGGCTGCCCCATCCCTGAAAATATTCAAGGATGGGATTCAATGGGGCTGGGAGCAACCTGGGAGGGTGAAAGATTTCAGGGGGTAGAGAGAGGTGATCTTTGGGGTACTTTCCAACACAAACCTTTCTGTGGTTTTATGATTCTGTGACTCTATTTGGTGATGGGAATGGCCTGGCCAGAAGAACTGGTCTGGGGACAACCAGCATGGAGAAGAATCCAGACCCCCCACGCACCCAGAGATGTCACCATGAGCAGCACTTGTTGGTGTCTCCCTCTGTCACAGGGGTTTTGTGTCCCAGCAGCCTTCACAGCCCCGCAGATGTGTTGCCAACCACGCCAGCAGTGAGGGGAAGGGGTTTGTGATCTCGAGCCTGAGAATGTGTCCCCATGTCCACGTGGTGCTGTGGGCCACAGGGTTGGGAACAGGGAGGTGCCTGCAGCAGTGAGCCCCCAGACCCCCTTCCATCAGCGTTGGTTTCAAGCACACCAAGAGCCCTGCCCAGGACTAACAGCTCTATGCTCAGCAGCCTCAGCAGCACCAGTGATGCTCTTCTGTTCCCCAAGGATTACTCCTCCTGTTCCTCCACCATCAGCAAAGCTCTTCAGCTAAAGACAGGCCCAACTGAGCTGCTCTCCCGCAGGGAGGGAAGGAAGTGCTGGCCATGAAAGCTTTAAGCTCATTAGCTGCCAGTGGAACAGCAATTAGGTTGATTTGTGCAGGTAGCACAGTGGGAGCAGTCTTTCTTCCTCAGACACCACCAACAGAGAAGGGAGAGCTCCCATCGCGCCTCTGGTGCAGAATAAAGAGTACTGAGGAAGCAAGGGCATGTTGGATACCAGCTCTGCCACATAGATCTGCAGCAGGATCTGAGCCACTGCCACATGGAAAGGGACAGGAGAGCAGGAGAGTAAGTGGCTGGCTCTGGGTGATCCCCAGGTCCATGCTGGGAGCACAGGTAAGGAAGGAGGATGGTGAAGTGTTTGAACCAGCCTGGGTCAGGTTCATCTGCCCCAGATCTGCACTGACTGTCCTGAGTGGAGTTTTACTCGAGACTTCTGCTCCTCACTCACAGTGCCATCAGCACAGAAAAATCCAACAGTGTGTCACAAGAGAGCCCCACTGCTGGAACAGCAGGCAGACAAAGGGGCTGCAGCATCACTGCCCTGACTGAGGGTCCCAAAAGAACTTGATCCCCATTTTGCCCCTCCAGCCCTGCCCCACATGGCACCAGAAAGATGTGAGCTGGCATGGGGTGTCCTTCAGAGCAGGCAGCAACAGAGAATGGGGCACCCAGCACCTGCCTTCTAACAGGCACTAAACAATCTCTGAGCTTCCTCAAGTGGGACCACACCTCAAAACCCCTCCTTTGCAGTCCTCAAGCCTCCAAGGTGGGACCAGACTTCAAACTTCGTTCTTCTCTCCATGGAAGAACGTATTATCATATAATCATAGAGTAAAAGAATGGTTTGGATTGGAAGGGACCTTTAAAATCACCCAGTGCAACCCCCTGCCATGGGTAGGGACACCTTCCACTAGACCAGGTTGCTCCAAGCCCCATCCCACCTGGCCTGGAACCAGGAAGTTTATCAGATTATCACAGACAAAACCAGAAAGTGGCAATATGGCCCTGGTCTGTGCCTTTACTCCTAATCCCAAAAGTTCATGGGGCTTGAGACAAATGAATGTTTCCTACCCACACCTCCAGCAAAACCTTCTCTCCTGCTCACGCATAAGCTCCTGCCCGAGCTGTGGCTGGCATGGCAGAGGCACCACGTGGGAGCCCATGGTGCAAGAGCCACCTGCCTTCCCCTGAGCCATCCTCCTTGTCCCCACAGGATATTCCTGGTACAAGCTGTTTTCCTCATGCCTCTAGGGGAGAGTAATAGGGGCCCTGGGCTGTGCAGAGGTGCTGTGGGGCTTTTTCTGGAAAGCTGTTAGCTGAGGGCTGTGAGGGAACATGTCGAGATAATTGGGGAAGATGAGCCTAATCTCATTTTTTTGTTGTGAAAAGGGTGTGAAGAAGAGAAAAGGAGATGTACTGGTAAATTACTATCAGGGCTGCTATAGTAACACGGCTTGAAAGATTGCCTCGTTGGCCTCCTTGGGGCTATAGAAAGCTCTTCAGATTGTTCTGTAGTTTTCCACTCTCTCCTGGTGCAGGCTGGCCAGGGCTGCCTCATGCCTGTTGACTGCACCAGCCATGAATCCACCACCACCACTCTCATCCCAGCAGTGCCAGCCCTGGGTGCAGGAAAGGTTCAGGGGAAGGAAGGGAGTCAGTCCCAGGTAAGTTTGTTAAATTTCTCCCTTCAGGCTCACAGAGAGTTTCAGGGAAGTACCTTTATTCACTTATTACTTCGTTTTTCTTCCCCATTTATTACCCTGACTCATTTTCCTGTAGGGAGTCAGAGAGGGATCCCAGACAAGGCAGCTGGTGCATCACAGGCTCCCAGTGCAGCACCAGACCTGGGAGGATGGGGAGCAGAGTCCAAGGGGATGTGCAGCCAGAGGCTCCCTTGGCCAGCACAGTGCCCTGACCTGAGCCTTGTCCTGAGCCTGGACCTGAGCCCTGTCCTGAACCCAGACCTGAGCCTTGACTGACCCTGACATGGGCCTGAGCCCTGTGCTGGGCCATGTCCTGAGCCCATCTTTGGCCCTGCCAGGCCCTGCCAGGGTGCACAGTGCCCAGAAAGGGCTGAGCCCACACAGAGACATGTGAGACATGAGTCAAGGGGGGCATTGTCACCTGCCACAATTTATGCAGTTCCCTAAGAGTCACTTCCCACCCCTAAAGGGAACAGTTTCCCTCCTTATTTTAAAGGAAACCCCAAACATCTGTGCAGCAGTGCAGTGGCCCCAGTCCAAAGTGCTATCAGATGCCTCAGCTGTGACCATGGGAAGGAGTTTTCTCCTCCAATCTCACATCAAACTGCTAGAGTTTGCCCCTTACACATGGACCATTTCTATTTCTGAGCAGCTCTCCAGCCCTCATCCCTGAGCAGCTGCTACTTCCCTCTGCATCAACAGCTGCCCTTGTTTCCAGTACAGTCAGGCTCCAGGTCAGATGTGTTGCTTCAGAGTATTTGTTGGAAAAATAGGATTTAACAAGATTTTTGGCTCCAGCAAGTACTCATTAACTCCTGTCTTCTCCTTCCACTCATAAATGCATTTAATTTCTCTTCAACACCAACTTAACACAGGTGGAGGTGTCTGTGTTTTATGCCTTTGTTTCTTTGGAATTCACTGGGATGGAGAAATGATAACATGTAATTTCTGCAGGAGGGAGAATGTGTTAACAGCCAACCCCCTCAAAGGGCCCCAGATTAATTTAGTAAAAACTAAAACTAAAGGGCTGTGTGAATTCAGTGAATTCTGCCATGAGCAATGGGAACTCAGTAGCCTGGTACGTGGTTTCACCATTGAAGAGTTTTCAGTAATTTCACTGCAGATTCATAGAAATAATTGGTCTCACTCTTTATCAAAATAGCACCTAAGGTGAAATTTAATTTCAGATGAGATGTGTTCCTGTGCTGATGAACTCGAAGTCTTCTAGGTATGTTGCAATATACTGAAACCAAATACAAGTGGATTAAGATTTGGCTCCCGGCACATGTGGCAATGCAGTCCCTCAGAAGCAGGGAGCGCCAACACTCCATATCCCCTGGGCTCACACAGGTAGCCCCAGCAAGGAGAGGAAAGCCCCTGCCTTCTGCAGGTGTAAATCTCCGCTGCAAGCAGCCCTGGACTGTCAGACACACGTGTTCCACCAGGGGGTACCACCTCCCCTCTGGTGCCCCAGATTTGTGTGCGGCAACGGGAGAAATTCCTCTTTGTCACAGAGCCCAGCTGGCCCCGGTGCAGGAGGAGGGAGCAGCTCTCCTAGACTGCCACTGCTCAGAGCACAGAGTGTGAGCAGCCAGACTGTGGAAGGAGGACATTCCTAGTCTTACTTAAAAAACACTATTTTTTTTCTTCATGTTTTAATGAAAGAGTGCCCAGAAGGTTCTTCTGTTTCTGTTACGAAATTTTACAGGGCTTACCACGATGTGGTTGTTTTTCATCTGTTTTCAGGCTTGTGAGCTGAAGGGTAAAGTTTTATTGACATCTCAGAGGAAAGGACTCAGCCTTGGGGTTCCATGCATATTTACATTCAATGCTAAATATGCAGGCATATTCCTCCTGACATTTCACTTGGTTTCTCACTGAGAACAGGAATCTTCCCATCCTCTTGTTTAAGCATTGTGCAATAACCAGATGTAAAACAGCCCTTGGCTATGAGAGAGAGAGCTGAATATCTGACATGCAAGTTTTGCTCTCTAAGAAACTGCTGCTGGTTGCTAGCAGCTGGTGTTGGGTTCAATTTCTCCATGATGATAAGGCAGTAAACGTAAGGAACTTTCCTGTTGGAGATAAAAGATGGCTTTAAGGCAGATGCTTTGCCTTTAGAACTGGACATCTGGAACTGGTTTCAATTTTTGCTGTAGATCCCACATGTGACTTATCTAAAGCCTTTGCTTTTCATCTTGACATCTCCTGCTGAAGCTCTGAGTACTAGGGCAGGGACTGCAGGGCCTTGTGTCAGAAGATGATGATTTAAAAGGCAGCCCTTGGATGCTGTGATAAGGTCTGGTGATGATTCATCCTAAATGGAAGCCATCCCTGTTTGGAAGCTGGCACAGCTGCTGCCCTTTGAAATGTACCTCTGCAACCTGTGCTCTCCTGGGAGACAGGACTGACACCAAGGAAGCTTTTGCGGCACAACCCTCACTTGAAATTTGTAAAGCTTTTCAGTTTTTTTGGGAAAGGCTGAAAATATCTCTCTAAAGGCTTCCCATTGCTCCTATCTCACTCTTCCCTGTTGTGTAAGGACAGGTGAGTGTTTCTCTCCTAAGTGTGTCTTGCTGGCTCCCCCAAACTTCAGAGAAGTTCAGTATCAGGAGGCTTTTAATCTGTGGGTCCTAACTTTGCCTGAAGTCTGCCAGAATTGGAGACAGCTCCATCTGGGCGAGGGGAGGGATGGGGCTGCACTCACACTTCTCTTCAGAGTAGGCTTGTAGCAGTTCAGCCTGTCCTGCTCCTCTGGAGGCTGCCTTCCTCTCCGAAGCTCTAGCCTTACATCCAAATTAAACCACTTAATCTCCAAATCTTCAAGCTGTAGAGACAAAAAGCTCTATGTGTAGAATAGAGTGTAAATAGATCCATCAGTGTCTGTCTCCAGACTGCACAGTTGATGTGCTTCATGGTGCCTGGCTAGCAGAGCAGAGCGAATGCAGATGCTAGGACAAGTGACTGACCCAAGTGCCCATCTGTTTATCCAAGCCTCTGCTGATCAAAGCATGGAAGGAAGGTGAGGCAGATGAGCTGGAAATGGCTGTTTCACCCTCTCAAATGGCATATGAGGAAACTTCAGTTGTGTCTAAAAAATACAGTCTAAGCCCACTCCACATCACAGGAGCTGTTATATGTTATTCATCTTCTTCTTGATGCCCACATTCTCAGTATTCGATTTCTGTTTGTCACTTTTGCCTGACAAAAAGATGTCAAGCTGGTATTTAGTGCAGCCTTGAGAACGTTTATTGTGTATTGTGCCATCACTTTAATGTTCATGAAGTGCTGGGCTGCAGAGCAGTGCTATTGACTGGGGATGAGAGCAAACCCCCGCAGCAGAGGCACAAACTGCAGCTTTGTGCCAGATGTTTCTCACCACAAACTGCTTTGTGGTGCTGGCAAACTCAGACTGGCCAGACAGCACTGCACACATAAGCAATCCCTTCTGAAACACAGAATATAGTGAGTTCTCCAGGGAGTGCCCAAGACCCCTGCCCAAGTCACAGGTGTTGGTGTTGGATCTGGAGTTTCCAGGTGAATATTTTTACTGGGCTTCTAACACTTACTTGAATTGGGGGCTACCTCTGCCAGATCTTAAGCTGAAAGATTAAAAATTTTAGCCCAAGATTTGATGAGAGATTCTCAGGGGGGATCAGAGAACTGCACTGGCAGTGCTCCAGCCCCAGTGCAGGATGATGACTGCTGGCAGAGGCTATGCCCAAGGCTGTTCTCCTGCTGATGGAACTGATCAGAGGGGAGGCTCAGCCTGCCCGCAGTCATGCAGAGTTCCCTTGGTACATTCCCAGGAGGAGCCTGTTAATCCCATTGACCTGGCTTGATTTCAATCAACACAGGAACACTCTGCCTACGCAGGTTGTTCTGATACTGTTGCTTGGCTGCAGCAGGGGTTCCCATCTTTTTTAATATTTTATATGTGTTTTGTAAATGCAGTGTCACAGACACCTTCTGCCTAGGCAGTTCTACATGCCTTGTTCACAGTGTCCATCCCTGGCAACGCCCTGGCTTTTTTCTTCAATAGCAGAATCTTTAGTCTCGCAGGTTTTGGGTATCTGACTCTCACTGTAGCCTTGGAGCCCTTGATGAAGACATAACACCTTCCAGCTGGATGTCAGTTAAATGTCCCCAGGTGACTTTGAGAAAAGAGAAATTGCTAACCATCAGCCTTGTGGTGGTGCATGCACAGTTGCACCCAAAGCAGTGAACGTTGTGGAAATA
>VXBS01006251.1:3954-15751 GCA_013400255.1 Sitta europaea
TAAATTTTTGTGACCTTTAGTTCTTCATTCAAAGGTGGTAATTTGTTCCATGGATCAAACTCGAAGCCACGGGAGTCCCTGGCTGCCTGCCAGGGTCTCCGACCCCACTTCCAAGGCTTTAAAGTCCCCTGGCTGGAGCTGGGATCATCCAGGACTGTCATAGAGACAGCGTGGGTTCCAACACCCAGGGTCACCTCTGGCTCTGCAGGCTCTGATGGCAACATCAGAGCAATCCTGAGGAAGCTGGAAAAGCAACACTGATGCTGCCTGTAAGGGCCCTGTGCGGATTTCTGTCACTGCCTGATTTATTAACATATGAGAGATTTTTTTTTTTTTTTACCTAAACTGAGTGATGAATATCTATGTGCAATATCCCATCTAGGCAACCCAGAGCAGTACATTAAAAAAGAAGGGTTTTCCATTTATGCATCCTGTGCATCACTGTACTCCCTGTATAATCTACTTGGAAATTTTCTGGAGATAAATGTTATGCTGGGAGCAGTCCTGAACAATGCAGCATTCTCACCACACCAGGATAACACTTCTAAGCCTTACCAGCTATCTCCCACCACCCAGACCTTGTCCCCCAGTGCTGGGAGCAGCTGCCAGGGCTGGCTGAGAGCTGTCCCTGGCAGGCAGCAGAGTCCCTGCCCCAGCACAGCGCCCGGGGCTGCAGGACCCTGCTCTGCAGGACAGCCCTGGGCAGCCCTGGCTGCTGGACCCCAGAGAGAATCCGAGAATGCACTCACAGAGTCTGCAGCCATTGGGATGTTGCAGCCTGAGGAGATGGCTGCAGGAGCTGCAGCTGCCTTGTCCTGCAGCCAGAGGTTCCTGTGCCAAGGGCTGGCAGTGATTCTGCCCCAGGCACTGCTGAGCCCCTTCCCAGCCCGGACTGATGGAATCTCTCTGTGCCTCTGTGCTGTGCCCGGGCTGGCTGCAGCCAGTGCCCCAGCCCTTTTGGGCTGGCAGAAGACCTGCTCATCAAGAGAAATGGGTTTTTGAAGCTCTTCTGGGTTGCCAGGAGCTGCCTCTGTGCCAGGAGCCTGGCCCAGCTCAGCAGCACAGACACAGCACCAGGACTTTAATGACCCTCCGGAGTTTGTGCTGAGGCCCTGAACATCAGTCCCTGAGAGGGAGGTGAAGAAACCTCTCAAGAACTCCAAGTCAGAATCAAACTCCAAAGTTTCTTGAAGTTTTAATGGGTCCCACTGAGGGACACTGTAGTCTGAGGCTCCTGGGCCTGAAGTTTCTGAGTTTCTAGACTCAGTTTCTTCATGATATTTTGGTTCAGGAAGACCTGGTTCTCACGGGCTTAACATAAATATTGCAAGTGTCATTGCAACAAGAGTGATGTTTTGAATTCCTGTCTGTGGGATGGACTTCTCTCTGTCTTTCTGTTTGGGCCAATGGGATGAAGAGTTCTGGCACTCTTCTGACCAATGAGATGGCCTGCTCTAGAAGATACATAAAGGGGGTCAGGTTTTGAATAAAGAGTGGAGTCAGATGAAGTTTTCATAAACGAGGTTCATGTCATTTGTTACTCGCCCACAGCGACAGGACACGACAGAGAAAGTGTCCACAGGCCCCAGCCAGAGCAGAGAACTGGAAGCAGTGATGACAGGTGGGGACAAAGAGAAGCCCAGTCTGGGTGCCCTGGGGCACAGCAGCATCTGTGCCACCAAGGGCTGTGAGCAGACACCTTGTCCTGAGGCACTGGGGCCTCCTGGCACAGCCCCAGCCAGGCTGGACACTGTCACCCCCTTGTGCTGCCCTCAGCATCCCCCCTGCCCCACATCCCAGTGGCCTCAAGGATCTGCTGCAAGGAATCTTTGGGGAGACCTAGTCATAAATGGCCCTGGGGGCTCCTTAGTGCTCTCAGGGACTGCAGGGTTTTCAAAGGACTTTGGGTTTTGCTTTTGCCTTGGAGTATCAGAGAGGTTTGTGCAATCCTGGCCTCCAATTATCAGCTTTAATTAGTCTTTTGAGAGGCTTTGTCAGTAGTAACACTCAGTGAGGATGATTAATACTTCAAGTTGCTTAGTTGTTTAAGGTCCTTGGTGTTTCCCTATTGATACAGTCTCTGTGGGAGGTTTGTGCAGTCATGGCCTCAATTATCTACTTTAAGGAGTCCCTTGAGAACTTTGCATTGACACTCAGTGGAGCTTATTAATGTTTTGAGATACTCAAGGATTTTGCGGTACTTTGGATTTTCCTTCCCACACTGAGTCTCTGAGAGCTTTTGTGCAATCATGGCTCCCAATTCTCTCCTCCAAGAAGTCCATGAGGAGCCGGCGTTGGGGATGGACCTCAGTGGGACCCATTAATGTTTCAGGACACTTTGGGGTTTTCTTCTGACTCTGACTCCTGGAAAGGTTTGTACAGTGTCCTGTCATGCCCTGAGGTTCAAGGGCTCAGCTCCAAATGCACCAAGGGGTTCATTAGGATCAAGCAAGTCCTGACAAACCGTGGCTGTGCCTTGATTTCCCTCTGGGCTGGTGCAGTTCATCAGATAGGTTGCCTACTGCAGTGATGGAGAAATATTTTAAAAAGCTTCTAAGAAATATGAATCCCTATTTTAAAGGGTGTGCTTTATTATCATCTTTTTAAAGATAAGTGGTGATTTCAGCATTCTGTGGTTGATATTGATCCAGGGTCTCTCCTCAGGAGGTCTGGCATTCTCAGAGAAGCTGTGCCTTGAGTTCTGACCCAAAGTGTACAACCTTGCTCCACATTCCCCAACACCATCCCGTCTCTCCATAGTGACCTGGGATCTGCTATGTTTGAAGACCTGGCTGAACTCAGCCCAAGTGAGCTTTTCCCTTTAAAATCTTTTTGGAGGCAATCTAAAACTCTGGAATTTCCCCACTGAAAACAGACACCATCCTCAAGTGTGTGCAAATCCCAAGGTGCCACCAAGCAGGGTCCCCTCCCCCAAGGCAGAACCATGCATGGAATATTTTAGACCTTTGGACTCCTCTCGGGAGCTCCTGTGGTCAAGATGACTCCAAGAGATATTAAAAGTCTGTATCCCAACCCAGCTGCCAAAGAATGAGTCAAAAGTCTTCGGCTGATGCTCTCAAGGTTGTTTTATTGTTTCTTATCTAAAATATTTTCTGTCTGGACTGACGATGTCTTTTCAGCAGGTCAGTCTGAGGCACACTACTCTGCCCTAGGGAAGGCACTGTTTTTTATACTATAAATTATGTATTAGTTATTTACAGTTATGATCCAATGCCCATCACCTATGTTAGACAGTTACATTCTACTCAAATACAATCCCCAAGTGTCAACATCACCAAGAAGATGGGGTTAGGAAGAAGAAGGAAAGAGGACAGGACAATGCCCAAGTCCCTCCATCTTACCTCCTAAGCCCCCGTGGTAAAAAATTCCCAAAATTTCCCTTTTCACTCTACAACTACTAGTATTATGCTATCTAAATTTTGTGACCTTTAGTTCTTCATTCGAAGGTGGTAATTTGTTCCATGGATCAAACTCAAAGCTGCAGGAGTCTTTGGCTGCATGCCAGGGTCTCTGACCCCCACTGCCAAAGCTTTAAAGTCCCCTGGCTGGAGCTGGGATCATCCAGGACTGTCATAGAGACAGTGTGGGTTCCAACAGACTCCTTGGTTCCACAAGGCCTCATTGGGTCACCATGGACTCTTGGTTCTGTGAGGTTCTGTAGTGTCACAATGGAGATTTGGTTCCATAGAGCCCAATGGTGTCCCACTGGACTTTTTGGTTCCATGAGACCTTGCTCTGTAACATGGACTTTTGATTCTTTAAGATTCCATACTCTCAACAATGCTCTCCTCAGTTTCTCAGTGTCCCCATGGTCTCCTTGGTTCCACAAGGCCCTGCACGTCACAGTGGCCCACAGCTTTTTCATGATGCCCCACAATGTTACAGTGGGCTCTTGGTTCCATGAGTGTCCCCAGTGACCCCATGGGCTCCTTGGATCTGTAGTGTCAAAATGGTTCCTTGGCTTCATGTGGCCCCACTGGGCCACAATGAACTCTTGATTCCATGGGGCCCCACAGTGTNGGGAAGGCTGTACCTTCCTGGTACCTCGGCCAGTGGAGAAAGGACAAGGGCAACATGGGGATGGGAGTTTAGGATAAAAGGAGGCTGCGCCCTCTGAAACCTCAACACAGAAAACCCAGCAGGTGTGTGCACCAATCAACTCTCTCTCATTATTCAAATAAAGGTGAAGAAATCCTGTCTGTCCTTTATGGACATAGACCTCTGCTGTTTATGGATTTTCCTGGGAGTGACAACATGGAAACTCATGGAACCAAGTGTCCACAGTGAAGCCTGATAAAGCACTGGAGACCATTGTGTCACAATGGGAACACACAGAACAAAGACTCCCTAGTGACACAGCACAGACACATGGAATGCAGGAGATCATCCTGATGGAATGGAAACTCATGGAAGCAAGTGTCCACTGTGCCCTGACACTGTGGTTCAAAGGATTCTCATAGAAGCAAGGGTTTATTTTGACAAAGTGTGGCATCACAATGGTCTCCTAGCTTCCGTGGGGCCCAGCTGTGTTTCCCATTGACACTTGGTTCCCCAAGATTCCATAGCGTCCCTGTGCTCTCCTGGGATTCATGTGGCCCTGCTGCATCGAAATGGACCCTTGCTTCCTCCAAGGCTGGAGATTTTCCAGTGGCACCAAGTTTCCTTCAGGCAGCACTTTGTCCCAATGGGGCCTTGGTCCCATAAGAATCCATTACCCTGCAATGTTCTCCTGGGTGCCATGAGGACTGTGGTTGTCACAGTGGAACCTTGCTTGCATGAGCCTTGGCAATGTCCCCCAGTGGCAAATGTGTTCCAGGAGGCCTTGCCATGTCACAATGGACACTTGCTTCCAAGAGATTCCATGGTGACACAGAGCTCTCCTAGATCCCATGAGGCCTTGCTGTGCCCAAGTGGTGTCTTGTTTCTTCTAGGCCTGGCAATATTTCTGTGGCCCTTGTGGGGTGGCCCCTCTCTGTCAAAAGTGACCCTTGCTGCCGTGAAATCACAATGGTCCCTATGTTTCTATGACCTGCCCTGGGCCTCAACGGACACTTGATTGCACAAGAGCTGGTAATGGCCCAGCAGCACCTGTATCATGTTTGGCTCCATGTTGAGGGTTGGGTTCTCTTGTAGAATTTTTTTTTCCCATAAGTTGCCAGGTAACTAATGTCTGAGTACTTAAGGATAGTTAAGAAAGACAAAAGAAGTGGCTGAGGTGGAGGGAGGGGAAGAGCAAGTGGGACTTCACTTTTGCTGGGGGGTGTGCTTGTGGGGGGACATCTCTCTGGTTTTCACTGGCATCACTGGAGGGGAGTTCAGGGTTTTTCCTGCCACAGTCTCTTCATGTGTGCCCCGGAAATCCGGAACCGGGCCCCTGTCTGACTCGCCAGGAGCCGGGCACTGCAGTTCCTGCTCTCCCCCTCGCTGCTCCTTCGCTCCTGCTCCGAGGGTTTCTCCACACCCCAGCCTGCACCCCCTGCCCTGCCACGACACGTGCTGCAGCTCCAGCTACCGCCGGGGAGCTTCTGCTTCATCTCCAGCACCCCGGGACTCTGCACCACAGCTGCCTGTGTCGGTAACTGCACCAAAGGGGAAAGGGTGCCAGCAGCAGAAAAACACTGTGACTGTTTCCCTGGTTCTCTCTGTTCATATCATAGTTATCATTGTTCTGTTTTGCCTTGCAAAACACAAGTAAAGAACTGTTATCCATATCCTCACATCTTTGCCTGAGAGCCCCTTAATTCTAAAATTAGAACAATTCGGATAGAGGAGTTTTGGTCTTTTTGTTTTTTTTCTTTTTCGTTCTTCATTTCAGGAGAGGGTCCTGTTTGTCCTTAGCGATACCTGTCTTCCAAACTAAGACACTCCACTTCAACAAAGTTAAGCCATGCTTCCATGAGATTCCACTGTGCCACAATCCTGAGAATCTGATGTGTCAATCTTGACCCTTGGTTGCTAGAGATTCCATTGAAACACGGTCCTCTCCCTGGTTCCATAAAGACCAGCCAGGTCTGTCACAATGGAGCCCTGGTTTCAGGATATTCCATTGCAACACAATGGTCTCCACCACTCTGTGAAGCTGCACTGTGAAACTCTGGGCACTTGGTTCCAGGAGGTTCCATTGGATAACAATGTTCTCCTGTGTTCCATTAGGCTTGGGTCTGACACAATGGACACTTGCTTGCAAGAGCCTTGGAAATGTCCCATTGGCACCTGGGTTCCAGCAGGCCCTGCTGTCTTGACAATGGACCTGTTGTTCCAGAACATTCCATTGCCTCACAATGGTCTCCTTGGTGCCATAAGGGCCCTCTGTGTCACAATGTAGCCTTGGTTTCTGCAGATTCCATTCTGTCACAATGGTCTCCTGAGTTCCATTAGGCCCACTTGTGTCATAATGGATGCTTGGTTCCATGAGCAGCGGCAATGTCCCAGGGCCACCTGTGTTCCATGACACCTGGCTGTGTTAAAGTGACAATTTGTTCCATGAGATTCTATGGATGGAGTCTCAATGGTCACTTGGGTTCTACGAGGCCCCGTTACTTTGAACTCAATTGACACTGGGTTCCATCAGATTCCATTGTCTCGCAATGTTCTCCTGGGTTCCAAGAGGCCCCACTGTGTCACAATGGCCCTGTGCTTCCATGAGCCATGGCACAGTCCCACTTGCACCAGCAATCCCTGAGGCCACACTGTGTTCCTCATTGACATGTGCTTCCATGAGATTCCATTGGGTCACAACAGTCCCCATTTTTCCACGGGCCTGTGCTGTGTTACAATGGACACGGGATTCCACAAGAGGTGGAAATGTCCCAGTGGTACCCATGTCCTGTGAGGCCCCACTTGGTCAAAGTAGAGCCTTGGATCCGTGAGATTCCATGTTGTCCCAAGGGTCTGCTGAGTTCCATGAGGCCGTGCTGTGTCACCGTGGACATGGAGTTCCTCGTGCCCTGGCACTATCCAAGTGGCACCTGGCTTCCAGGAGGCCCCTCTGTGTTTGCAGGGAACGCTTGCTTTCCCCAGACTGCCTTGCATCACAGTGGGCTCCTGGGTGCCACAAGGCCCTGCTGTGTCACAATGGACACTTGATTCTAGAGAATCCCATAGGGACACAGTGGCCTCCCAGGTGCCAGGAGGCCTTGCTGTACAGTAATGGAGCCTTGTTCCTCCTAGGCCTGGCAATGTCCCAGTGGCACCTGCATCCCATGAGGCCCCACTTGGTCAAAGTAGACCCTTAGGTTGATGTTGGTGGTGCATGTTCCCAAATGGTTTGTCCTTGTTTCCACTCCCGTGGGCTTGGTTTACCCCTGTCTAGTCACACCCTGTCTCTTTGTACCTGTGTTTAGAGGGGTATGCCCCCGGGAGGACTCAGGTTAAAAGACTGGGCTTTGGGGTCCCACGCTCTCTTGAATGCACCCCCTGAGAGAGGAATAAAGATCCCTGATAATGTATCCTTTCGGACTGTTTATTCAGGCCTCCTCTCAGAGAAGCCAGGGTCCTAGAGAGCAGGATGCTTCTCTGTTTTCTATGAACCAAGGACTGGCTACAGCATGAAAGAAGCTGCACTGAGGCATGCAGCTAGAGACAGAGTTGGCGTGCCTCCCCACCTTGGGCCGGACACAACAAATCGCATCTAATATGGGGCCCGGACCCAAGCGAAGCCAAGAGCCTGAAGCACCAGGAGAGAACTGCCGCGTCTGTGAGCCACGTGGGAGAGAGCGGATGTGCGCACCTCTGCCGCCACCAGAGCACCACTGACACTGTGTGCAGCACACGTGCCCCACCACTGCCAGAGCCACTGTGGCCACGTAGAGACCCTGTGCATCCGCTGCCACTGTAGCCACGTGCAGACCACGCATGACTGCCACTGCTGCATCCACTGCGGCATGTGCCAAACTGCCGCCACCCCCAGAGCACCACCACCACTGCATGCAGTGTGCACCCCGGCCCGCCTGCCTGCTGCTGCCACGCACGCCAGCTCCCTCCTGTCCCCCGCCCAAGCTGCTCTGTGCCCACCCGCAGTGCGCCGGCTGCAGACAGACGAACTCACGCTGTGAGACCGCTGCCGACTGCCACTGAAATAAACAGGGCAGGACATTGGATCCTTTTTGCGCCTTTATTAGGACATCAGCTCCGGGGTGGGGGCTTGGGACTGCGCACGCCACCGCTGCTGCTCCGAGGTCACCAGGAAGGAGGTGCTTCAGTCCTGTCAATTGTCCTTTGTCAGACCTGGGGCTTCCATCCTCATGGGGAGACTGTGGAAGACACTTTGGCTTGTTCTGTGTAGGGGGTCACCTTAGTCAGGCACTTTCAGGGTGGTAGTGAGGACTTCGGGTATTCTGCTAGAAGTATCCTGGTCTCTCTGCTGATTAGGTTATGGGGTTCTTGTGTTTTTCTTTTCTATGGTTCGTTTGATTTTAAAGGCTCTCCACGTATTCAGAACCCTTTTTGCCTCATTTGCATATGGGGGTTGGCTGTACCCCATGTTGGGGAGCAGTGGCAGTTGCCTGACAGAAAGGGTAAAGGGATACAATATCCGGGTAAGGGATAAATACAATGCACATCGGGGTACAGACACTGAGATTCTTAGTGCTTTAACATTATTAACTTCTGTTTATAGTAAACATTGTAACCACTATTAATCCTTAACTCATATAACATTATTAACTTCAGTCCGTAGCAAACATTGTAACAACTGTTCCTCTCTAACTCACATAACACATGGTAACTTTGAAATTCACAGTCTACTTAAAGGTGGCTTCTCTTCATAACAGCCGCCACCCAGCCCCTGGAGCCCGCATGGGCGCGGACCTGCGTGTGCTGGCCCGCTGCAAACACGTACGGCCTTGGGGAGCCAGTACAGCATGCCGCCGAGCCAGAGCAGGGCACTGTGGGTGGACTGCGCTCTGTCCACCTGTGCTGTCACGCCAGGGCCACCTGTGCCTGCCTGCGGGGCCAGCGCAGCCAAGCGCTCTCCCGCACCACCTCGATGGATAACCTCGTTGGCTTCCCATCGCTCACCATAGCTCACAGCATCAAGGATTATATACAGTTCATGGAACGTTGGCTTCCAGTTGCTCCACCTCAAACTCTAGACCTCCTCATTGAGACCTGCACTTAACGAGCCATAATGGACCCAGATGAACAGCAGAAAGGACTTGGGCTCAGAAACCAGATGGCAGCACCAGCCATCATTCCACCTCAGCCATCAGTGACTAAGAGAGTCAGATGTCTCCAGTGTGGACAGGAAGGGCATCTGGTGTGCTTTTGTCCCTTTAGGGATAAAACATCACACACAAAGCAACCTAGCCAACAGCACACCCAGCAACAACACAGCCACAAATACAAGCTCACTGGCAAAAATAAAAAGATTCTTGCCACACAAATCTTAGGCACAGTAAAATGGTTCAATGTCAAAAATAGATACAGGTTTATTACCCAAAATGATACCAAGGAAGATGTGCTTATCCATCAGACTGCTATAAAAAAGAACAACCCCAGGAAATAACTCCCCAGCGTAGGACTGTTCAATTTGATATAGTACAGGGGAAGAAGGACAGGCAGCTAATAACACTGGACCGGGTGGAGTCCCAGTACAGGGTAGCAGACATGCACCAAACTGCAACCATGCAAGATATTATCCGCATCATAGAGGTCCCCCACCCCACTGCCAAAGAAATGGAGCCCAAAACCAACAGACATCCAGCCTCAGCAGCAGCCCAGAAGCAAAGACAACACAGATCACCAACCAGCCATTTTGCAGTGGGAAGCTCGCCTCCATAATCACAAGACCTCCCAAATGGAGAAGTCACACCCCTTCAGGTGCCCTCCCTCAACCCTGTTGCCTCCCTGCCTCCCTACCACCTTTCCCTTTTCCTCCCTCCTAGATAAATCAAGATCCTCCTGGGATTTCCCAAGATCATATTACCCCTTCTCCATGCTCCCCCAAATTCCTACCTCCACTTCCCCTACATGGTCTTCCCACAGCCACACCTCCCCATACCCATACCATACCACAGCTCCCAATCCCTTTTCCCAGAGTTCCTTCCTAATACAAGAGGGGGAATGAAGTGGGGGAGGAAAAGAAAACGTCTCCTAAGATAATAAATTTTTTTCTTAAGAGTCAACAATCTCTACTTAAGAGTTCCAACAAGCACAGCACCCCCACACTGACCCAAAGCCCATGTTATCCCTGACTCCATGCCTTAAAACAGATTGTCTTAAACTGTATTCCTTTCTTAGCTGTGTGTCATTTTTAGATTTCTTCTAAGAGCATCCTCCCAACTCAGCAGATGAAGCCAAAGCTCCTGTGTCTCCTCTTGCTTCTGGCTCTGTAAAGAGATCAAGCAAAGAGCAAGAGACTGGATAGAAAACAGCTTTAAAGACTGAGGGTTGCCAGGGGGAATGTCATCATGTGTAAAAGATATCTTAACTGATTGTTCTACTCTCCTTTCTCACTTCAAACTTAACATGAAAGGGTGTGATGTGGGGATGGATGTTAAAGTTTTTTTTCCTAAATGGTTTGTCCCTGTTTGCCCCCCTCAATGGGTGGTCTGCCCCTAGGTAGCCACTGCCTGCCCCATTGTATCAAGCACCAGAATGGAAATACCCCCGGGAGAGATGCAGGTAAAAGGCTGGGAAATCAGGTGCTCGGGGTTTTGGATGAGAGTGGAATAAAGATCCCTGAAAATGTACTGCCATAGACTATTTCTTCAGGCCTCATCTCAGAGAAGGTGGGAACCTATGGAGCAGGGGGCTCCTTTGCTTTTTATGTACCAAGGACTGATAGCAATGATGAATGCAGCTGGGCAGGGGGATGCAGCTGGAGACAGGGATGGAGTGCCCCCCCCCAGGCAGGACACAACACTGACCTTGGTGTCACCTCCTTGGTGCCACCCTCATCCATGTCGCCTTGACCATGGCGTCACCCTTGTTGCTGTCACCCTGACCTTGGTGCCACCCTTACCTCAGAGCCACCTTCACCTCGGTTCCATCTTCACCTTGGCGCCACCTTCCTCTCAGTGTCACCAATCCTGGTGTCACCTCCTCCTCAGTGCCACCTTCACCTTGATGCCACCCTCACTTCAGTGCCACCCTCATCCAGGTCACCTTGACCATGGTGCCACCCTCGTTGCTGCCACCTTGGTCTCTGTGTCACCAACATTGGTGCCACGCTCACCTTGGTGACACCTTCCCCTCTGTGTCACCAACCTTGGTGTCACCTTTTCCTCAATGCCACCCTCACCTTGATATCACCTTTTTAGTGTCACCAACCCTGGTGTCACCCTCACGTTGGTGCCACCCTCTCCTCGGAGCCACCCTCATCCATGTCACCTTAACCATGGTGTCACCCTCATTGCAGTCACCTTCATCTTAGTGTCATCAACCTCGGTGCCACCCTCACTTTTCTGTCACTTTCCGCTCAGTGTCACCTCTTCGTTGATGTCACCCTCACCTTGATGCCACCCTCATCTCAGTGTCACCTTCCCCTCAGTGTCACCCTGACCTTGGTGCCACCTGCATTGCTGTCACCCTCACCTAGATGCCACCTTGACCTTGGTGCCACCAACCTTGGTGCCATCTCCTCCTTGGTGTCACCTTCTCCTCCATGCCACCTTGTCCTCAGTGCCACCGTCCCCTCAGTGTCACCAACCTTGGTGTCACCTCCTCCTCAGTGCCAGTCCCCTGGTGTCACCCTCACCTTGATGTCACTTCACCTTGATCTCACCTCCCCACTGCCACCCCCTCCTCAGTGTCACCCCCCCAGGTGCCACACCCC
>VXBS01006251.1:17230-34821 GCA_013400255.1 Sitta europaea
CTCCTCCTCTTCCTCTTTCTCCTCCTCATCTCCATTTTTCCCCAATTTTTCCCCCATTTTCTGCCCTTCATCTCAATTCCTCTCCCTCCCCATCTGATTTTCCCCCAGTTTTTCCCTTTTTCCCCAATTTCTGGGCCTGTTTTCCCAACTCTTCCTCCTCTCCCCCCTTTATCCTTGTTTTTCCCCAATTTTTCCTTTTTTCCCCCAATTTTTCCCTTCTTTCCCCCCANATTTTCTCTCTTTATTCCCACTTTCCCTTTTATTCCCAATTATCCTCTTTTTTTCCTATTTCCCCCTTTTCCCATTTCCCCTTTTACCCTTTCCCCTCTTTATTCCCATTTTCCTTTTTTTTCCCATTTTCACCTTTTTTCCCTTTTATTCCCATTTTTCCTTTTCCCATTTTCCCTTTCCCCCCTTTTCCCATTTTCACCTTTTTTACCCTTTTCCCTCTTTATTCCTGTTTTCCCTTTTTTCCCATTTTCCTCTTTTCCTCACATTTCCCTTTTCCCACTTTTCCCATTTTCCCCATTTTTTCTTTTTTTATCCCAATTCTCCTTCACATTTTTACCTTTTCTTTCCATTTTCCCATTTTTTTGTTCACTTTTTCCATTTCCCCTTTTTTTCCAGCCTCTCTCCCAATCCTTTTCCCATGGGCGACGCCTTCAGGTAACAAAAATTCCCCCAAAAATCGGAATTTTGGGAAAATGTGAATGTTCTTCTCAATTTTCTCCATTCCCACCACCAAAAGATGGAAATTTTGGACCATTTTTGGGCATTTTTTGACCTATTCTGAGCCCAACCCAAGTAGGGTCATGGTGGAACCTCCTCCAGACAAAAAAAAAAATCGTGATTTTNGGCACCCTTCATCCCAACTCCTTTTCTTCCTCCTCATCCCATTTCCCCCCAATTTTCCCTTTTTTCCCCCATTTCTGGGCCCATTTTCCCNCAAAAAAAAAAATCGTGATTTTGCAGAAAATTGGGAGGTCCTTCTTCATCTTCTCCATTTCCACCTCCAAAAAAATTTAATTTTTGGACCATTTTTGGTCTTTTTTGACCCAATCCAAGCCCAAACCCAACCAGGATCATGGTGGAACCTCCTACGACCAAGAAAAATTTGGATTTTGCAAAAACTTGAGAGGTTCTTATCCATATTCCCCATCTTCTCCATTCACACCTCCAAAATATTGAATTTTTGGGCCATTTTTAGGCATTTTTGACCCAATCTGAGCCCAACCCAAGCAGGGTCATGGTGGAACCTCCTCCAGAAAAAAAATCGTAGTTTTGGGAAAAAATGGTTGATTTTTCTGCATCTTCTCCATTTCTACCTCACCCTGTCCCAAAAATATTGATTTCTGGGGACCAGTTTTGGGCTTTTTAGACCCAGTCCAAGCCCAAATCCAAATCATGGTGGAACCTCTTCCAGCCAAAAAAATCCAGTGGGATTTTGGGAAAAAAACCCAGTGGTTCCTCTTCATCTTCTCCATCTTCTTCACCATCTTCTCCCTCCCCACCTCCAAACCATCGAATTTTGGGCTGTCTTGAGCCTTTTTCTCCTCCCCAGAGCTGCCTCCCCCTACCCCCAACATCTCGGTGTGGCCAGCCAAGGCGCGGTTCCTCATTGGCGATGCTGTGTCCATCAGCTGCACCGCATCAGGCCCAGAGCGTGTCCAAGGCTTCCGCTTTTCCAGCACCTCTGGCTGGGTCACCGATGTCCGGACGTCCAAGAGGAGCTTTGTCCACACCTTCAACATCAGCGATCCACGCGACGGCGGCTTCCACACCTGCTCTTACACTGTCCTGCGCAGTGGACACATCCACATTCAGTCCCCGCCCAGCCGGGCTGTGCTCATTGACATCCAGGGTTTGGGGTTTTTTTGGGTTTTTTTGTGGAGGGGGGGAGGTGACCCAAAAATTTGGCCCCTCCGAGGTCTGACCTTGACTTTTATGCTTGTTGGGTGGTTTCGTCACATATTGGGTGAAATGTTGGGGTTTGGTCCAACCAGGGCCATTTTTTCCCAAAATTTGTCCCTGTTGCGGTCCAACGTAGACTTTTTGACAAAATGTTGGCTTTTTCACCCAATTGGGGCATTTTTTTCCCAAAATTCATCCCTGTTGACCAAAATGTTGGGTTTTGGTCCAATGGGATGTTTTTATCCCAAAATCCATCCCTGTTGAGACCCAACGTTGACTTCTCCACCCAACATTGTCTTCTCCACCCAACTGGAGCATTTCCCCCCCCCCAAATTCATCCCCAGTGAACAAAATGTTGAGTTTGTGCCCAACAGGGTCTTTTTCTATCCCAAATTCATCCTTGTTGAGATCCCAATGTTGACTTTGGTGTCCAATTGGGCAATTTTGTCTGAAAATTCATCCCCATTGATTAAAACATTGGGTTTTGGTCTGATGGGGACATTTTTATCCCAAAATTTGTCCACGTTGAGGTCCAACCTTGGCTTTTCCACCCAATGTTGGCTTTTCCACACAATTTGGTGATTTTATCCCAAAATCCATTCCCAGTGAGGTCCAACATTGACTTCTCCATCCAGTCAAGGTGTTTTTATCCCAAAATTCATCTCCAGCAAGGTCCAACCTTGAATTTTCCACCCCATTCAGTGTTTTTAGCCCAAAATCCATCCCTGTTGACAAAAACATTGGGTTTTGGTCCAGCAGGGAAATTTTTATCCCAAAATTCATCTATGTTGAGGTCCAATGTTGACTTTTCCACCCAATTGTGTGTTTTTAGCCCACAATCCATTCCCACCGAGGTCCAATGTTGACTTCTTCATCCAGTCGAGATGATTTATCCCAAAATTTATCCCCAGTGAGGTCCAACCTTGACTTTTCCACCCAATAGGGCATTTTTATCCCAAAATTCCTCCCTGTTGACCAAAATGTTGGGTTTTGGTCAAATTTGGCCTTTTTATCCCAAAATCTGTCCCTGTTGAGGTCCAACATTGACTTCTCCACCCAATTGGGTGATGTTACCCCAAATCCATCCCCTCTGAGATCCCAATGTTGACTGGTGTCCAGTCAGGTGTTTTTACCCCAAAATTCATCCCTGTTGACCAAAATATTTGGTTTATTGCACGGCGGCATTTTTATCCCAAAATCCCCCAATTTTTTTCTACTTTTCCACCCAATCTTGTCTTTTCCAACCAATTGGGCATTTTCACTTCAAAATTCATCCCTGATGACCAAAATGTTGGGTTTTGGTCCAATGGGGATGTTTTTATCCCAAAATCCATTCCTTTCAAAACTCAACATTGACTTCTCCACCCAACATTGACTTCTCCACCCAAAATTGACTCTTCCACCCAACTGGAGGACTTTTTTCCCCAAAATCCATCCCCATCGAGCTCCAGTGTTGACTTTGGGTCTTCTCCTCCCACCAGATCGTCCAACCCAACCCAACCTGATGGTGATGCCCTCCAGCATCACCGTTGAAGGGCAGCCTCTCATCTTCCAGTGCACAGCTCCTCCCAGCACTGCCGAGCGCAGGTTTAGCTTCTTCCAGGAGGAGCTGGAGGTCACTGGTGGAGTCCTGGAAGGTTCTGGAGCCACCGGCGTCCAGCTGCGGGTGGAGAGGAGTTACCGGAACCAGAGTGGGAACTTCAGCTGCCGTTACGAAGAAATGACTGAGGGGCGTTGGATCTCATCCTACCCCAGTGACGCTGTGCTGGTCATCATCCAAAGTGATTTGGGGAGAAATGGGTGATTTGTGGGCATGGGAAGGAGCGTGGAGGCACTTCAGTGTTGGGTTTGGAGGAGGTTGAGATGCCAAAGTTGGGTTGGGTTCATTGGGTTGGTTTGGCTTTGGTTGGGTTGGGTCTGGTTGAGTTTGGTTGGGTTTGGTTGGGCCATGGTTGGGTCTGGTTGAGTTTGGTTGAGTTTGGTTGGACCATGGTTGAGTTTCATTGGTTTTTAGTTTGCTTGGGTCTGGTTGGGTTCAGTTTAGTTTGGTTGGGTTTGGTTGAGTTTGATTTGGTTGGGTATGGTTGAGTTTGGTTGGGTCATGGTTGAGTTTAGTTGGGTCTGGTTGGGTTTGGTTGAGTTTGGTTGGACCATGGTTGAGTTTTGTTGGGTTTTAGTTTGGTTTGGTCTGGTTGGCTTCGGTTGAGTTTGGTTGGGTTTGGTTGAGTTTGGTGGGGTCATGGTTGAGTTTGGTTGGGTCATGGTTGAGCTTGGTTGGGTCTGGTTGGTTTTGGTTAGGTTTTGTTGGGTCATGGTTGAGTTTAATTGAGTTTGGTTTGGTTGAGTTTAGTTTTGTTTGGTTGCGTCAGGTTGGGTCTGGTTGAGTTTGGTTGGATCATGGTTGAGTTTGGTTGGGTTACATTGGGTTTGGTTGGGTCATGGTTGAGTTTGGTTTGGTTGAGTCTGGTTGGGTCTGGTTGAGTTTGGTTGGGTTTGGTTGGGTTAGGTTTGGTTGGGTTGGATGTAGTTTGATTGGGTCTGGTTGGTTTTGGTGGGGTTGGGTTGAGTTTGCTTGGGTTTTGTTGGGTTTGGTTGAGTTTGATTGAGTTGGGTTAGGTTGGGTTACGTTTGGTTTAGTTTGGTTGGATTTGGCTGGGTTTACTTGGGTTGAGTTTGAGTTGGGTTGGTTTAGGTTGGGTTGCATTGGGTTTGAGTTTGGTTGGGTTTTGTTGGGCCATGGTTTAGTTTGGTTGAGTTTGATTGAGATAGCTTGGCTTGGCTTGGGTTACGTTTGGTTTGGTTGGGTTGGGTTTGGTTTGGTTTGGTTTGCTTGGGTTGGGTTTGGTTGGGTTTGTTTGAGTTTGGTTGGGTTGTGTTGAGTGATGGCTAGTTTCAATCGGGTCATGACCCTGAATCTCATCCTGAATGCCCAAAATTAATGATTTCCAGGTATTTTCCAAAACATTGAGATTTTCAGGGGCCATTTTTCAGCTTTTTGGACCCAATCCCAGTCCCAGAATCTCCCAAGGCTTGGTGACAGCTCCAGGACCATCCAGGTGGTCTCCAACTTCCTAAAATCCCCAAAAATCAGATTTCTGGGATAATCTGGGAGGTTCTTCTCCATCTTCTCCATTCACATCTCCAGTACATTGAATTTTTGGGCTATTTTTGGGCATTTTTGACCCAATCTGAGCTCAACCCAAGCAGGGTTATGGTGGTACTGCCAGGATCCTCTGGGAGATTCCAAACCTTCTCCAGACGAAAAAAAATTTTGGGGATTTTGGGAAAAATTGAATGGTTCCTCTCCATCGTCTCCATCTTCTCCATTCCCACCTCCAAAACACTGAATTTTTTTAACATTTTTCAGCTTTTTTGACCCAATTCAAGCCCAAACCCAACCAGGGTCATGGTGGAACCTCCTCCAGCCAAAAAAAATTGGAATTTTGGGAAAACCCATGTGGTTCCTCTCCATCTTCTGCATTTTCTCCATTCCCACCTTCAGAACACTGATTTTTTGGGCCATTCTTGGTCTTTTTTGACCCAATCTGAGCCCAACCCAAGCAGGGTCATTGTAGAACCTCCTCTGGCCATCAAAAATCAGAATTTTGGGAAAAAACAGGTGGTTCCTCTCCACCTTCTCCACCTTCTCCATTCCCATCTCTGAACCATGGAATTTTTTTGCCATTTTCAGGCCATTCTTTTTCGCACACCCCATACAGGTTGGAAATTTGACAATTTCCTGGAGTTTCGGCCCCCAATTTTTTTCTCCCCTCCCCCATTCACAGATCAGGCCCCGCCCCCTGTGCTCTGGGTGGAGCCTCCCTCAGGCATGGTGGCCGCAGGCCAGAGGCTGCAGTTGAGCTGTGCTGCGTCCCGGCGCCACTTTCGGCAGCGCTTCCGGTTCTTCCGCAACGGGGACGAGGTGACACCAGACACCAGTGACATCATCAGTGATGTCATCGGTGATGTTGATGACATCAGCGGTGACATCAGGGAGGTGTCCCAGCTGCTTTTCCCACAGATTTCACAGAAATTTGCCGGGAATTTCAGCTGCCGGGTGGAGGAGGAGGTGGGCGGGGCTTGGCTGGAGGCTCCATCCAGCCAGGGCCTGTCTGTGGTGGTCAGGGGTAGGTGCAGTTTGGGGTGAAAAATGGCAGATCTGGGGAAAAAGGGGGGGTGCCATCGTGGGGTCATGGGGTGTGGTCACAAGTTTTTAGGGTATTTCCTTACTTGTGGGGAGTTGGGTGGTTTGGGGTTTGTTTTTGGTATTTCCTGACCCAGGAGGATTTTTGGGATGGTTTGGGGATTCTGGGGGTATTTGCTGCTCCAGGGGGTTTTTTTGGGGTTGATTTTGGAATTTTTGGGATAATTCCTGACCCTGGGGTTGGGTTTTTTAAAATTTTTGGGATATTTGCTGACCCAGGGGGAGCTTTTGGGCAATTTTAGGGTTTTTGGGGTATATACTGCCCCAGGGGTTTTTTTGAGTGAGTTTGGGGTTTTTCAAGTATTTCTTGTCCCAGGGGGAGATTTTGGGGGGTGTTTGCTGACCTAGGGAGTTTTGGGGGTGGTTTGGGAATTTTGGGGGTATTTGCTGCCCCAGAGATCTCCTGGGTGCAGTTTTGTTTTGGGGTTTTTTTTGTTTGTTTGTTTTTTAATTTCCTGATCCAGGGGTGTTTTGGGGGCTGTTTTGGGGTTTTGGGGTATTTTCTGACCCAGGTGATCTTTTGGACGGGGTTTCCCTCCCTCAGCTCAGTTCAAGCTCCTCCCACTGGTCATTGGCATCATCGTGGGCATGGCTGTGCTGCTGCTGGTGCTCCTATTGGCTGCTTGGCTCTGCTGGAGGAGGAGGGGTCAGTGGGGGGAGGGGAGGAGTCTGACCCCTTTGCCCTGAAATCACCCATTTTGACCCCAAAATTTCCCCTCGCAGACCAAAATTAGAACATTTTGTCCCCAAATCCCCAATTTTACCCCAAATTCCTCAATTTCCGTCCAAAATTTGGCCTTTTTGACCCTAAATTCCCTCCTTCAATCCCAAACTCCCCACCTGGATCCCAAAATTGCCCCCTAATTTCCCATTTTAACCCAAATTTCCCCATTAGAGTCCAAAATTTGGCCCCTTTGCCCTCAAATTGCCCATTTTGCCACCAAATTCCCCATGCTAAGTCCAAATCTTCCCCAAATTTGCCCATTTTCACCCCAAAATTGTCCTTTTCACCCCAAAATTGTCCTTTTTTTCCCCAAATTGGCCATTTTGATGCCAAAATGGTCCCTGTTACTCCAAAATTGCCCCAAATAGCCCCCAAATTTCCCAATTTTTACCTCAGAATTCTCCATTTGACCCCAAAATTGTCCCTCTTGCCCTCAAATTCCCCATTTTAACCAAAATTTTCCCATTTTGACCCCAAATTTCCCCATTTGAGTCCCAAATTTGACCCTTTTGTCCACTTTGACCTAAAGTTTTCCAGTTAACCCCAGAATTCACTCCTTTGCCCCAAACTTGCCCGTTTTGAACCCAAATCTCCCCGAATCTCCCATTTTTGCCCCAATTTGTCCATTTCACCCCAGAATTGGCCATTTTAACCCCTAAATTATTCTTTTAAGTCCAAAATTTCCCATAAATTCCCCAGTTTTTACCTGAAGATACTCCATTTTTATCCAAATTCATCCCTTTTGCCTCAAATTCCCCATTTTAACTCCAAAGTTCCCATTTTGTCTACAAATTTTCCATTTTAGTCCAAAAATGGATCCTTTTGACCCCAAATTCCCCATTTCGATCCCATTTTACCCAAATTTGCCAATTTTGACCCCAAAACTGTCCTTTCTGTGCAAAAATTGATATTTTTGCCTCAAAATCACCCATTTTGACCCCAAAATTGTCCTTTTTAGTCCCAAATTTGGCCCTTTTGCCTCAAATCACCCATTTTGCCTCCTAAATTTCCCTGAAATTGCCAATTTTAACCCAAATCTGGCCATTTTACCCCAGAATTGGCCTTTTGGGCCCCATTTTGACCCCAAATTCCCCATTTTGGTCCAAAATGTAACATTTCTCCCCCCAAATTCCCCATTTTCACTCCCGAATCCCCACCTTTCCCAACCAAAATTCCCATTTTCCCTCCAAAATCCCTGATTTTGCCCCCGAAATCCCTAAATTTGCCCCATATCCCCATTTCCCCCCAAACTTCCCATTTTCACCCAAAATCCTCATTTCACCCCAAAATCCTCATTTTCACTACCAATTTCCCACATTTTCCCCCCAAAATCCCCATTTTCACCCCAAATCCCCATTTTTCCTCAAAAAACCCCCCATTTCCCACCCAAATTTCCCATTTCCCCCTCAAATCCCCATTTTTGCCCCAAACCAAACCCTTCCACACTCCCTCCCAATTTCCTGCCACAAATTCCCCCCAAATTGTCCTTTTTCTCCCCAAATTACTCTTTTTGCCCCAAATCCCCCATATTTACCCCAGATTCTCTCTTTTAAGCCCCAAACATTGATTTTGCCGCCCAAAATCCTCATTTTACCTTAAACCTCTGATTTTATCACAAAATTACCGATTTTGTTCCAAATTTCCCATTTTCCCCCAAATTTTCTCTCCAACCACCTCAGCCCAGCACCAAATTTCCTAATATGTCTCCAAAATGTCCTTTTTTCACCCCAAAAATCCTCAATGAGCCCCAAATATGTTTTCCCGCCCCCAATTAGTTGTTTTTTCTCCAAAATATCGCTTTTTGCCCAAATTTGGGGGGTTTTGCCCCAATCCAGGGAGCGCCCGCTGGCGGGGGCTGTGCCCCAGCAACGACACTGGGACCTTCCCTATGGGTGAACTCGAGGGGGATGCCTAATCCAGGCCACGCCCACCAAGATGGATGCCAGTGCCACCTAGACTGTGCACCTCAAGATGGCTGATGACGTGAGACCAGTCCCTAAATGATGTGGAGACCACGCCCCCAAAATGGTCGTCAGTGTGAAGACCATGCCCTGATATTATGTTGAGGCCACGCCCCCCAAGATTGCCGACAACGTGAAGGCCACATCCTCAAGGTGACACCAAGACCACACTCCCAAGACGGCCGACAACGTGAAGACCACGCCCTCAAAATGCCTCTGAGACCATGCCCCAAGATGGCCAACAATGTGTCAACTATGCCCCCAAACAATGCTGAGGGCACACGCCCTTGATGGATGACAAATCACAGGCCACACCCCCACATTATGCTGAGGCCATGCCCTCAAGATGGCTGACAACTCACAGACCACACCCCCAAGGTGGCACCGAGACCACGCCCCAATATGCCTGCTGCTTTGAAGGCCACTCCCCCAAAATGGCGTTGAGGCAACATCCCAAAATGGCCACCAAAATAAAGGCCACACCCCCAAGCTGGCTGGCGCTGCTGAGACCCCACCCCCAAAATGGTGGCAGGGGGTGGGGCCAGGCAAGGCGGCCAATGGGGATTGGTGGATCTGATGGTGATGTGTTCTGATTGGTCAATTTGGGGGTGTTTATGCAAATGATATGCTAATGAGAGTGCAAGAGAGTCCCAGGAGGTGTTGGGGGTGTGGTTTGTTAGTAATGAGGGGCTTATGCAAATTAGATGCAAATGAGGGTCACTGGGCATATCCTTGAGGGGCACTGGTGGTATCTAGGGGCTATTAAAAAATATTTATGCAAATAAGATGCAAATCAGGCATGCAGGGAGGGACAGTGAGGTTTTTTGGGGACTTTTAGGGGAGCTTAACGGGTACTTATGCAAATGAGGGTAACTGGGCATGTCCTTGAGGGGCACTGGTGGCATGCAGGGGCTATTAAGAAAGATTTATGCAAATAAGATGCAAATCAGGGGTGCAGGGAGGGTTCCTGTGGTGTTTTGGGGGCTTTTAGGGGAGCTTAGTGGGTATTTATGCAAATTAGATGCTAATGAGGGGCACTGGGTGGATTCTTGAGGGGCCCTGTGAGGATCTGGGGGCTGTAAAGAAGGATTTATGCACATGAGATGCAAATTAGGGGTGCAGGGAGGGATTAGGGGTGCAGAGAGGGTGTCTGGGGATGATTTGGTGAAGTCTGTGGAAACTTGTTGCGTTCTTATGCAAATGAGATGCTAATGAGGAGTGTGGAAGAGTCCCTGGATGCATTTGGAAAGGTTTGGGTGATGTGAAGGGATCCTTATGCAAATGAGATTCTAATGAGAGTCAAGGTGGGTCTCAGCAGATCCTTGTGGGGCCCTGGGGGTGTCAGGGGGTTGTTAAGGAGAGTTTATGCAAATAAGATGTAAATGAGGGGCTGTAGATGATAACTACAGAGGTCCTGCAGGGATGGGGGTGAGTTATGGAAATGAGATGCTCATTAGTGTGGCAGAATCCCCAGATGGATTTGGAAGGGTTTGGGTGATAGAAAGGTATCTTTATGCAAATGACATGCTAATGAGGGGCTGCAGGCAGTCCCCTGAGGGGGTCTGCAGGTATTTATGTAAATGAGATGCAAATGAAGGGTGTGAGCAAGTCTCTGGATGGATTTGGGGGAATTAAGACTATCAGCTGGTCTTGGATTTTTGGGGAGAAACTGTCCAGCAGAGAACTGGGGTATCCCCAAAAGATTCTTGAATTCTCTACTTCTGGGGGAGAGAGAGAGAGAGACCTTCCATAGCACTGAGTCAATAATCTCAAAAAGACTACGGAAGGCTCTGGGCGAGGCTTGCATGAGTCACTCTGTCAGGAAGAATTAAACATAGCCCCCCTAGTAGTGAACTGGAAAAGGGCTATGGCGGTATTTCAGGGAGGGGCCTGTGGGTCCTCTTCACGTTCTGGGGTCTCCGGAAGGGATTCGCAATGCGATCTTGTCTCAGATATAGAATCTGGCCAGGCTCCCCCGTAAGACAGATGAGTCTGGAAGTGAGTTGGAATCCCACCCTCCCTCTCAGGATACCGTATTTAGCTGTTTCCTCTCTGAACCACGGCAGTGATTCGTGCAAAGGGGTTTCTTCTCCCCGGTGCTCTGTCACAAGCAGCTGGGAAGACTGGAGCAGGTTGGAGACCCTCGAGTCATCCCCCGACTCCTCCCCACAAGCGCCATGGCCCTTGGGGCTCGGGAATGTGCACGAGGGGGAGGATCACAGTATCCCCCACGAATTCCCTGTGATGGGGGAGGGGTTCAATCCTGGTTCAGTGCATCAGCTGCCTTTCAAAGGCCAGGGACTGAATCCTCCCCTCTTCAGCCACCTGTAACCCACGCATTCCCTGCGAGGGGGGGGGGACTGAAATTCCTGAGGGTCTGCCCGTCTTCCCAGCGGAGCTGGATTCAGGCGGTGCAGTCACTACGACATGCCCAAATTGTGGGNTGAGTTATGGAAATGAGATGCTCATTAGTGTGGCAGAATCCCCAGATGGATTTGGAAGGGTTTGGGTGATAGAAAGGTATCTTTATGCAAATGACATGCTAATGAGGGGCTGCAGGCAGTCCCCTGAGGGGGTCTGCAGGTATTTATGTAAATGAGATGCAAATGAAGGGTGTGAGCAAGTCTCTGGATGGATTTGGGGGAATTAAGACTATCAGCTGGTCTTGGATTTTTGGGGAGAAACTGTCCAGCAGAGAACTGGGGTATCCCCAAAAGATTCTTGAATTCTCTACTTCTGGGGGAGAGAGAGAGAGAGACCTTCCATAGCACTGAGTCAATAATCTCAAAAAGACTACGGAAGGCTCTGGGCGAGGCTTGCATGAGTCACTCTGTCAGGAAGAATTAAACATAGCCCCCCTAGTAGTGAACTGGAAAAGGGCTATGGCGGTATTTCAGGGAGGGGCCTGTGGGTCCTCTTCACGTTCTGGGGTCTCCGGAAGGGATTCGCAATGCGATCTTGTCTCAGATATAGAATCTGGCCAGGCTCCCCCGTAAGACAGATGAGTCTGGAAGTGAGTTGGAATCCCACCCTCCCTCTCAGGATACCGTATTTAGCTGTTTCCTCTCTGAACCACGGCAGTGATTCGTGCAAAGGGGTTTCTTCTCCCCGGTGCTCTGTCACAAGCAGCTGGGAAGACTGGAGCAGGTTGGAGACCCTCGAGTCATCCCCCGACTCCTCCCCACAAGCGCCATGGCCCTTGGGGCTCGGGAATGTGCACGAGGGGGAGGATCACAGTATCCCCCACGAATTCCCTGTGATGGGGGAGGGGTTCAATCCTGGTTCAGTGCATCAGCTGCCTTTCAAAGGCCAGGGACTGAATCCTCCCCTCTTCAGCCACCTGTAACCCACGCATTCCCTGCGAGGGGGGGGGGACTGAAATTCCTGAGGGTCTGCCCGTCTTCCCAGCGGAGCTGGATTCAGGCGGTGCAGTCACTACGACATGCCCAAATTGTGGGGGTTTAGCAAGCACCTCTTACTCGCAGGGAGGTCGTGGTGATCGCGACCCAGACTGATCCCCTTCCGATGGGGGAGGAGTTAAATCCAGGCTTGGTGCAGTTATCAGCTGCGTTTCAAAAGAGGGGGTCTGAGTCTCTTCCCCTTTGGCCTTTGAGAAGAGCACCTTCTGTGCGCCCTCGTGTGATGGCCCCGCTGCCCCCGCCGTGCCTGTGCAGACGGCGCCGTTGGGGAGGGTGTGGGGATGGACTGGAGCCTGTCGCCGCCAGCGGCTCCAGGGTCCGGCGGGGCTGGGGAACTCCCAGCCATGCTGCCTTTTGCGCTGCCTTTCCCCGCGGAGGCAGCTGCGGGCGGGATTGGAAAGGAGCCGGCTGCGCCGCCCCCTGCCCCGCGGCCGTCCGCAGTGGCGGCGGCGGGTGGGACCGAATGGTCCCTTACTGTGGTTTTCCCTGTCCCGAAATTGGCCGTGGCGGCGGCGGGGGGCTGGACCTTGGAGGGGCAGGTGGGGCCACTCCCCACCCCGTCCCTGGCCGCTGCGCAGGGAGAGGGCAGGATCGGGGAGAGACTGCCAGGGCCTCTCCCCACCCCATCCCTGGCCCCGGCGCGGGGAGAAGACGGGATCGGGGAGGGACCGACAGGGCCGCTCCCCGCCCTCGCCCTGACTGTGTCACAGGGAGGTGTCTGGACCGGGGTGGTCACTGTGTTCCCTGCCCCGACCTTGGCTGCCGGAGGGGGGTGCGGCCGGATCGATCCCAGCCACACCTTGCCCGGCACCACTTTTGTTCCCGTCGCATCCCCTCCAAGGGGAAAGTGTGGATGGAGCTGATTCTTTACGCACTCTTGCCTCTGGTGAGACTGGGAAGGTCGACCCAGTCTGACAGGCTCCTCCAGTGTTTACTTTTGGAGCAGGAGGCAAAGCGCATGTGGAAGCATGGCGCAGAGGACACCAGACAGGTGTCCTGGCTTCACAATACCATTGGACACTCACACCATGTCAAGTTACTGTGAGGACCAAATGAAAAATGAAAAAATGAGAATTGATCAACTGTTCTTTTTAAGTTTTCCGTTTCTAGGGCAGAGGACCGTTGGTGAGGAGACGGCTGCTTCAGATCTACCGGGCTGCCTCAAGTTCACTGGGCTGCTTTCCTGTCTGACAAATGTCCTGAAAGGTGGTGTACACTGAGTCTCCTGGGTGCCACCCCATCAGAGATCTACCTACGAGGCCTGCTGGACACGGGATCTAATATCTCCATTTTCTCCATCACTGCGTGGCCCCCGCAGTGGCCTCTGGATCCTACGCAGATGACTGTCATAGGATTGGGTGGACCAAGACAATGCTTAGTGAGCCGGCAGCCCGTGATGATCATGAACTCAGAGGGACAGTCTGCGTCGGTTCAACCTTATGTCACCATGACAGTCAAGAACCTCTGGGGGTGGGATGTACTGGTGGCTTGGGGGGTGTGAATTGGGACAGATTTTTGATGGGGGCCACTGTGCTGAAGGGCACAGAATGTCTCACGCCTCCTATAGCTGATTTGGCTGATAGACAAACTCATCTGGGTGAACCAGTGGTCCCTTCTGGAAGACCAATTGGTTACCCTTCATGAATTGGTCCAGGAGCAATTGGACCAGGGCCATCTGGAGTGTTCCAACAGTCCATGGAACACTCCTGTCTTTTGCATCAAAAAGAAATCTTGGAAATGGAGGTTGTTTCAAGACCTCCACAAAGTTAATGCTGTGATGGAAAGCATGGGGACTCTGCAACCTGGTATGCCGTCACCCACCATGCTTCCTGCAGATCGGCCCATTATCATTATCGAGCTGAAGGATTGGTTTTTTACAATTCCTTTGCATCCTGATGATAAGCCAAAATTTGCTTTCATGGTGCCAGAAACTGACAATGCTAAACCTGCCAAGAGATATCAATGGAAGGTGCTGCCACAAGGCATGGGAAATTCTCCGGCCATTTGCCAATGGTATGTGGCCATGGCCTTGTCTGGACTTCACAAACAACTTCATGATGCCCCTGTGTACCATTGTATGGATGATATACTGGTGGCTGCGCCCACTCAGGATGAGCTGCAGAGGATACAGCCTCAGCTGCTTGATGCTTTGCTTTCTTACAGGCTGCAGGTAGCTCCAGAGAAGGTTTGACAACAACCTCCTTGGAAATATTTCGGGGTCAAAATTTTGGAGCAAACAATTCAGCACCAAGAGGTGCAATTTGTGCAGTCTATTAAGACACAGAAATTGGCGGGTGTCGTTACTTGGTTACGTCTGTATTTGGGACTGACCACAACACAACTGTCTCCATTGTTTCATCCATTGTCAGAGGACTCTGATTTAAGGTCACCTCACACATTGACCCCTGAGGCATGACAAGTGCTGGAGGAGGTGCAGCAAGCTATTTCGGCTTGCCAAGTGTATTACATTGCTTCTTCCATTGATGTCACTGTATTCATTACTGCTCCAGACTTGCCTCCTACAGGCATTATCACACAATGGAGTGACAAATGGTCAGACTCCTTGCACATTCTGGAATGGGTTTTCTTCTCCCATCAGCCAAAAAAGATGGCAACCACATTGATCGAATCAATTGCCCACCTGATAATCAAATGCTGACAATGGTGTTTGTAATTAATGGGGGATGATCCCGCAAAGATTGTCCTCCCAGTACAGTGCAAGGAATTCAACTGGGCCTTTGTAAACAGTGTTTTTCTGCAAAGTGCCCTGGAAAACTTAAAAGGCACATCACCTGTCATATGCCCAGCCACAAGCTATTGAAGGTGGCAAAACAAACTAAATTTTCTTTGCAGCCGAAGTGTAGTAGGGAGCCAGTGCAAGGGCCCTCTGTCTTTACCGATCATTTGGGGAAAACAGGAAAACAGGAAAGGCCATTGTTACTTGGCAGGATGGATCTGAGTGGCAGGAGCTGGAGGGTCATGAGACTGTCTCAGCCGCATTGGTGGAATTGAGAGCTGCTCTCATGGCATTTCAGCAATTTTCCCGGTTCCTTTCAATTTGGTCACAGATTCTGCCTATGTTGCAGACATAGCACAATGGATAGGTTATTCGCTTTTGAAAAAAATCAGCAATGCTGCTTTGTTTCATTTGCTGAAAACCTTGTGGTGTGCAATCCAGGCCTGAAAACATCCATACTACATTCTGCACATAAGAAGCCACACCAATTTGCCAAGGTAATGCAAGGGCTGATAGGATGGCTAACCCCATGTGGGTTGCACCTCAGCCTGACACACTTGCACAAGCCAAGGCATTGCATGAATTTTAATAAGAACACACATACTTTGCAGAAGCAGTTGCATTTGACACCAACTGAGGCAAATGACATTGTCAATGCTTGTGACGATTGTCATGCACTTGCTGGACCTTTGCCAGCAGGGTGGAATCACAGAGGCATTAAGGCCTTGCAGATTTGGCAGATGGATGTTACCCAGATAGCCGAATTTGGCTGGCTCGAGTATGTGCACTTGTCCGTTGACACATTTTCTTCTGTTACGTGGGCTTCTGCTCACACTAGAGAAAAAGCCCGCTATGTCATTGCCCACTGGAGGCAGGCCTTTGTTGTTCTAGGCATACATTCTGCTGTGAAGACCGACAATGGTCCTGCTTATGCCTTGCAGAAAGTGCAGCAATTTCTGCAATTGTGGGGTGTGTCACACAGGTTTGGTATCCCACTCCCTGAATGGTCAATCGATTGTAGAATGTGCTCATGGCACTCTGAAGAAGGTTCTTCAAAAACAAAAACAGGGAATGCAGGGTGAAACCCTGCACAGTCGGTTGGCAAAAGCTTTGTATACAATCATCTTACACAGAATTCAAATAACCCTATAATTTTGAATCATCACCTTTCATTGCAGGCTTCGGATGAGACATCCTCAAGTAAAGGTTCAAGTATGAAATTTAACCACCAACCAGTGGGAAGGCCCATTTGAGCTTCTCGCTTCAGGTCATGGGTATGCATGTGTATCCACAGATACTGGGGTACACTGCATGCCTGTGAAGTGTGTTTGTCTTGACCTTCAACCGCAAAGGCAGAATTGGGCCAACAGGCAACCTGAAAACCGTGACTGAAGTGAAAGTCATCAAGTGGAGGAATCTCTGAGTGATGACTCTGATGCAGATGATGAGAGTGATCACTCAGATGGTAACCCCACAAGCAGGCACTGAAAACCTTGCATTTTTTTCTTTTTTTTTACACCAAAAGGGTGAGACGTAGTCTGGGTTTCAGGCCTGAAATTTCTGAGTTTCTAAAGCTCCATTTTGGTTTGCTGAAACTTGTGCCCAGGAAAGAACATAAACAACAGGACATTGTTTTTGTAATGGTACTCATGTTGTTCATTCTTTCTGTAGGAGGGATTTTCTTTGATGTCCCTCTGGTCTGGCCAATGTGCGTGAAGAGTTCTGTCTCTCACTCACCAATCACAGTGGTCTGTGAAAAATGTATATAAGGGAGAAATCCCTGAAATAATGAGAGTCAGATTCTACTTCATGCAGCCTTTGAAGAAATTTTGCAGGAGTCTATGTCATGTGTGTTATTGCAACAGTGACAGACACTTGCTTCCATGAGATTCCATGGTGACACAGAGCTCTCCTAGATACCAGAAGGCATTGGTATTTCTTGTTTCTACTAGGCCTGGCAATATTTCTGTGGCCCTTGTGTTCCATTTGGCTCGTCTCTCTCAGAATTGACCCTTGGTTCCACTGAGTCACAATGGTCCCCATGTTTCCATGACCTGCCCTGTGCCTCAATGGACACTAGATTCCACAAGAGCTGGCATTAGTTCAGGGGCACCAATCTCCTATTTGGCACCATTTCGTCAAGATAAATCTTGGTTCCTCAAGACTCCTCAGTGTCACAATGTTCTCCTTGGTCCCCTGAGAAGCTGATGTGTTGGCAAATGATCCTAGGTTTTTTGAGATTCTATTGCAACACAGTGGTCTCCACCACTCTAGGAGGCTGCACTGTGAAACTCTGGACACTTCGTTCCANAATCTCCTATTTGGCACCATTTCGTCAAGATAAATCTTGGTTCCTCAAGACTCCTCAGTGTCACAATGTTCTCCTTGGTCCCCTGAGAAGCTGATGTGTTGGCAAATGATCCTAGGTTTTTTGAGATTCTATTGCAACACAGTGGTCTCCACCACTCTAGGAGGCTGCACTGTGAAACTCTGGACACTTCGTTCCATGAGATTCCATTGGGTAACTATGTTCTCCTGTGTTCCATTAGGCCCGGCTCTCTCACAACAGACACTTGCTTGCAGGAGCCTTGGAAATGCGCCCTTGGCACCTGGGTTCCAGCAGGTCCTGCTGTCT
>VXBS01006252.1:0-124679 GCA_013400255.1 Sitta europaea
GCTTCCCTTCTCCCCAGGTGCTGCGAGAGAGATGCCGCACTGAGGAGCTCGGCCCCGGCTCCGCTGCGGGGCTGACGGGCGCCTTCTGAACTCGGAGCGATCTGCATGAACGCGGCGGCGGCGAGTTGGGAACAACATGAATACCTCGGTTCTCGCCCCACTGGGAAATATTTCCGGTCACCTGAATTTTTCGGAGATGAACTCACAGATCTTGCAGTTTGAGGACGAAGATTGCCGTGTGCCTTTGGCCATGGTCTTCACTTTGGCCTTGGCTTATGGGACTGTGATAATTCTGGGAGTCTCTGGGAATCTGGCCTTGATTGTCATTATTTTAAAACAAAAGGAGATGCGCAATGTTACCAACATCCTCATTGTCAACCTGTCGTTTTCTGATCTCCTAGTGACCATCATGTGTCTTCCCTTTACCTTTGTGTACACTCTAATGGACCACTGGATTTTTGGGGAGGCCATGTGCAAGTTGAACCCTTTTGTGCAGTGTGCCTCCATCACCGTCTCGGTCTTTTCTTTAGTCCTCATTGCTATTGAGCGCCATCAGCTGATCATCAATCCCCGCGGCTGGAGGCCGAACAACAGACATGCCTACATGGGCATTGCTGCCATATGGATTTTAGCCACAGCTTCCTCTTTGCCTTTCCTGATCTACCACGTATTAACAGATGAGCCCTTCAGAAATGTAACATTCGATGAATACAAGGACAAATATGTGTGCTTGGACCTGTTCCCCTTGGACACTGCCAGGCTTTCTTATACCACAACACTTTTGGTGATTCAGTACTTTGGACCACTTTGTTTTATATTTATTTGCTACCTGAAGGTAAGATAGAATCCTCTTGTAATACATACTTTGTTCTATCTGATGTTCGTTTATCCTTGCAAAGATGACAGTAGTAGATCAATTTATCCCATGTGTTTCTCTTTGTTGAATTTCCTGCAGATATACATACGGTTAAAAAAAAGGAACAACATGATGGACAAGATGAGAGACAGTAAGTACAGATCCTCTGAAACCAAAAGGATCAACATCATGCTGGTGTCAATAGTGGTCGCATTTGCAGTTTGCTGGCTGCCTCTCACCATCTTCAATATTGTGTTCGATTGGAATCATGAAATTCTGCCTGTTGCTACCTGCAGCCACAACCTGTTGTTCCTGATTTGCCACCTCACTGCCATGATCTCCACCTGTGTGAATCCCATCTTCTACGGGTTTCTCAATAAGAACTTCCAAAGGGACCTGCAGTTTTTTTTCCATTTTTGTCATTTCCACTCCCGTGAGGAGGACTATGAGACTATAGCCATGTCTACCATGCACACAGATGTTTCAAAAACCTCTCTAAAGCAGGCAAGCCCCATCATGTTTAAAAAAATAAATAGTGATGACGATGAAAAAATATAAAGTAATAAAAATTCTACACCAAACTGCAAGAAGTGTGATTACAGGTGAAGTGTGTCCAAGGACAAGCACAATTACATAACAAGTACAAAAGGGGTAATGTTTTTCTTCCTTTTCCAAGGAACTTTGATTGTTGTCACTTTGAAATTATGCGCTGTGCATTTTTGCCCCTTTTACTGCTTTAATGTTCGCAGAAGTTATATCTGAATTTTATTATAAGACATAGTTAGACCTGCTACTACCTATGGTTTTCATCAGCTGTTTTTGTTCTGTTTTCTTTGTACGGTTCTGTGCTTCAGCACAAAGGTTTACTTATTGATTTTTTTTTCAAAGAAGTAGTTTTCAGGAGTGTCCATTTAAGCCCATTAGAAACAATATGAACCACAGGGACACTGTCATTACAGAGGATATCCACCAAAGAATAAAATTAGGAAATTCTGATTTCAAGAGGACTTTTTTTGGTTTTTTTAATTCACCTTTTGATCAATGTTAAAATACTGTAAAATCAGTGTAGGTATTCAGTAAAAGAATTATGTGAAACCTCTAGAATATGTTTAAATAGGGACATACAGTTGTCTCATTCAAGAGGCAATTTGGTCTATAATCACTTCGTTTCAAAGACAGGACTAAGAAAGAAATTCTGTTCCCATTTACAAGAATAAAACCCTACAGTAATTCCACAGAGCACAATGAGATAACTGATGCTTCAGCACAGCAAATGAAAATATAAATGGGGCTTCAGTCCCAAATGATTACAGCTGGTTTTAATAACACAGGCTTTTTAATATAAAACATCCAAGCGTCATTTTCATCTGGCATCACTCACAGGAGTTACTGTTACTGGGATGAAATGCACCATCTGTTCTGAGGCTGTGAACCCTGTAAATTCTCCTTGAGACCTGTGTCCAAAATCTAGAGGGAGATGGGACTGTTTGCTGTCTGGACAAGGTGCAATTCCTTGTCACCTCACAGGTGACAGAGGAATTCAGGTTTGGTATTAAAAAAGGAAGATTGAGCTACCTGAGCCTTTTCATAGTAATTAGTGTTGATCAATATAAATTATGTATATCCCCATAATACTTTGTGTTCAGGTGCAATGGCATAAACCTGGACAAACTCCATAACAAAGGATGGTTTAATCAAGACCTGCAAAATTTGAAAGAAGGATATGAATATAGTTTGGGTGTAATTGGTATGTTTAGCTTCCAAACTCACAGTTCCCACAGTTGGTTGTAGTGTGGAAACACTTGCCAAATATACACAATAGACCTCTGTTACTGCTTAAAATATATATCCTCTAATTACACAAAATATTCATGGCTAGATGCCAGTTGAGGGAAACCATATAACATGACTGCTGTAAATGAAATTACAACAATATCAGCCAGCTGAGGTTCTGTGTCATACAGTGTACTTCGCTATATCATCAATGTCTTTTTGAATAATCTTTATAATAATATTTGAAAATACAATATAGACTCTACTTTCTTTCAGCAAGGTCACTTTAAATCATTCTGGCAGACAAGAGGGTATTTAAAATGGATATAAATGGAAATGCAACATAAATGGAAATCTGATGTGATATATTTCTAAGCAAAAATATCTCAGGATGTTATGGTGAAGTTAATATGTTCTAAATTTGACGTAGATAAATGCCTAAGAAATTATACTTATTTGGGTTGCTGGTATTTAAAAGTGGAACACCGTGCCTTGTGCTGTCTTATAAATAATCTAGAATATTGAAGTAGCAATGTGTTCTTGTGCATTATAATTCCATGTATTTCTCTACTGGAAGATAATTTAATTTAAAAGGAGTTTTCTGTGCTTGAAACAGAGGCAGAATGTAGAAAACTAATTATAAGACAGAAGGTTCTTTCAGAGCTTTGGCCTTTTGTATTTTATGAGATTTTCTTTTTCTTTGTGCTTCTCCATGGAATGTGTTGTTAATAACTTGATTAGGGTTTCCCAAAATTATTTCTCTCTCACTTTGCAAAAATTTTCATATTTCAAGGATGTGTGTATTCACAATGAGATACAATGTACTAAAACAGCCATGAGTTTTTTTTTTATTAAGAATGCCACAGTGGGTTTTTCCCATAACGAAAAGTCACTGTGAATTTTATGGCTTTTTTCCTTCTTTTTTTTTTTTTTTTTTTTTTTTTTTTTTTTTTTTTTTTTTTTTTTAGTTTTTTAAAACACTCTCTTTAAATGTAGTGCAAAAAGAAAATTCACTCAGTTGAGAAACTTTCCAGTTAGTTTGCTGGAAATTTTTGACCAAGCTGAATTAGGTGCTTATACGGAGTAGGTGTGGAGAGACTTTAGAGGAGCCTGCTGGTGCTCAGGCACTTGAACCAGGCATGTCCTAAGATTTGGAGGTCTCCAGTGGGTGAGCTACATAGTTCTTCCTATGTCAGCATTTCTCCTGCTTGAGGTACAGTCTCAAATCACGCAGCCCATCTGACACTGTGCCATAGTGTTTCCTGAGAATGCACATCAGGTGTTTTTTGCCCACCAGCACCTGATAAAGAGGGCAAACTGTGAATGGGAGCATTCCTCCTGCTCATCCTTGTTAAGCTCAGAAGCCATTTTTCCTCTGCACTGCTGTCCTAGGATCAGGCTTCTTAAGTTTCTTCACTTCCCCTCAAGAAGCCTTTCTGAGCCTCTGCTAAGGACACAGGTTAGTGCTTTGTCACACAAATAGCACAGGGCACGCTGCCTGTAGTGACAGTGGAAATAAACACAGTGTAAAACTGTTCTATAGGAAAATGCATTTGGAGAATTTCAGAGGAAGAATCATGGCTCTTCTGAAGAATTTTTTATGAGGACAGAGATAGAAGTACAGCAGCTCTCTCAGGTACTGACCTAACATTTGAGGGTGTAGCTCAGATCTACTGAGAGCAGTATTTTTGTCTTTGGTTTCATGACTTGGTGCTGGAGATCTCCAAAGCTTTCCCCTCCCAAGAGCCAGCTACAGTACTGATCCTCTTTTTCATTTTCAGAGCTCCAGCTTGGCTTCTCCTCTATATGCTAAATTTCTTTACAGCATAAGCTGACAGGTTTTGTGTTTCACTATAATTTTTCAATCATTCTGGATTGATATTTATTTCTTCTATGTGCTGTTTTGTCAAACATCCCACACTTCAGCACTTGTTGATTCCTTTCTTAAAAGCCTGAAGATCCCTTTTATTCTTTCAGACTTGTAGAAAAGTTTTACTGACAGAAAAACAGAACAGCGAGTGATCTATAATGTATCTTATTATTTATGTCATACATTTCATGTCAAATCTCCAGCCTTAAATGACAAATGTAACTATTTAATAAGCATCAGTATTTGCTTCATGTCAGTTATTTTAGAATCTTAAACGTCACTTTGATTGGCCACAGACATTTAACTTTTCTGCATAATCTAAATAAACCAGCATATTTGTATATCATGTTAATAAATATGTCTGTATTCCCATTTTGCTTTTTTCCCAAAAAATGGTTGTGTCATTGTTACTATGTACAGTAATTCACAACTTTAACATTAAAAACATTCATGAACATAAAAACACAACATAAACATTAAAAAAGGATAATGAGAAAGGAAGTGATTAATTGACAATAAAACCTGCCTTTGGTAGGCTAGGAGAGAACTGGAAATTAAAAAATATGTATCGATATGTATATAATCTGCCCTGTCTTTATGACCACATAAAGAGAAGAGATTTAAACCAGGAAAAGAAATCAACATGACAGAACCCTCAAGGGACTTGAGCAGGCTCATATATTCTGATTCTGTGGTCTTGCACTCCAGTACCAGCTATTATTAATGGATACTAAAGGGAAATTTTTATGCCAATTCATATTCAGACTATAAATCAGTATATGTTTCAATCCAGGCTTGTATATCAAATTCTCATTTTGACCTCAGAGAAATGTTCTCAGATCAATGAAACTGAGAATTTTCTCGAAGTTAACCATTTGCCTAGGCATTCTACTGAATAAAACTGCATTTCTGTCTGGCAGCTCACACTCTTTCCTAAAAAGTCACATTTTGGATATTAGCTTTTTACAGAAATAAGTTAATGGCATATAGTTGTTTGGAGTTATTTTTTCTGAATTCTTCTCTGAATTTTTTTTCTGAGTTTCATAATGCTTCAGTTTAAAGCTTTCCTTCCTACTTTTTTGTATCAAAGAATTTACCAAAGCAGTGCATAGAGAATGAAGACAATAAGGAGATTTTATATCTTTGCTTCTTATTTTTAAAGCTTACAAAACAGTAGGAAACACCAGCTTAAATAACATCTCTGTCAGCAACAGATTAAATTCATTCAGTTGAGTGAAAAGGGAAGAGGAATAATAATTATAACCAAATTATATATGTTGTTGACAGTCATTTCTCAGTTGAAGGATATATACAGCTCCAAGATCTACCATGCCCTCTTCCTTCTTGTGTTCCTTAATATGTGGTCTCTGCTTCCCTGTGTTATTACTGATTAACCAAGCCATTTTTAAAGTTGATGTGAAAGAAAATTCTTTTATACAGGTTTTTCAGAATTTCAAATGTTTGAGTATAACATATTAGAAGAAAAAAATGTGATCAGCTTTGTCTCTTAAATTTAAATTAACCTGTGGTCAGAAATTACTTCTATTCAGTATTTCTGCCCATGCATAACAGTGTTAAAGGTCTGATTGAAGTTGTATTGATATTTCAAATCATATTTGAAATATATAGATATTTCAAATATTTGGGAGTGCATTCACAAAGACTAACTTCAGCTTTCTTTCCTTCGCAGCAAACCAAGGGCACTCACACCTGCACTGCTCTGGTGCTGTGGATTTCCAAAATGTCTTTCCCTCAGTTGTCTGTACAGCTGCTAAGTGGCAGGGCTGCCATCTTCCAGGGCAGCACCAGGCCTGGTGACTACTGCCTCCCTTCCTCCATCTTCCATGGGGCTTCTGCTCTCACTCTGTGTTTCATCCCCTTGCTAGCTGCTTTCTGAGGAAGCTGTAGAAATTGGAACTCTGATTTTGTAAAGTGCCTGAGTATATGAGAAAATTCAACTCTATTCAAGACAGTGCTTTAAATAGTTTCTTTCATTAAAATTATCTTCCGGCAAGTGTCTCATAAGCAAGTTTCTCAAAATTTAGAAGTACATAATTTACAAAGCCTGTGTAGGAAGTATGTCTATGCAGAACATCCAGCTCGTTGAAACAAAACTGACAGCACACACTGTCTTGTGTTTTCCAAATAGCTGAATTGGTGATCTGGTTATTTATCATAGGTCAGGCTTAGTTGCAAGAATTTTCCCCAGGTGAAAACATGTTTGAAAGTGCTGTACAGGAGATGCTCTGCGTGGTTAACTAACTTGTTACAAATTATGCAACATTTCAGATATACAGGGAAATAGAGTTTGGAAGTGATACAAAAAGCAGAAGATCTGGATGAAGTCTTGATGCCTCCTGTCAGACACAAAAAGACGCAAAGGTAGATTTAGAGATTTATTTTAGGGTGCTAACAGACTGACAGGTAAATGTTTTTTGTGAGCAAAGTGGTGGTCAAAGAAGTAAGCATGATAAACAGGTTCTCTGCTCCCATTTCCAGAAAGATAATATGGATCTTTATAAATTATTCTGAAAATATATTTTTAATACTCTTTACCTTGGATTAATCTAAATTCTTTTTTGAAATAAAGGAAATGATTTTGGCACAATCAAAAAATAACAGCTTTTCATTGTACCCACCCACTGCACATGAATCCATTTGCTTCTTCTTCTTCTGCACAACGTGGGGAAGGTTTGTTTACAGCGGGAGCAGTGACCTGATCAACAAAGCCCTCCTTTGTCTCTCTTGGCTCATATCCACACTGATACTGTGCTGCTGTTTTTCCCTTTGCAATCTTCCCCCCTGCCCCAGCCTCTCACAAGCCCTGAAACTCTCCCAAGTTTTTATGATGCTGTTTATGTTGTTTCCTAATAAAAGCTGTCTGTGAAAACATGTCCTTGAAAGATCCTATTCAATGTGTGCTTGAACATATGGGTGAGAGGCCATACAGGGCTTGTAGAAATGTGACTGGCAATGTGAAGGTGTTTCAGGCAATATAGGAGTTGAAAATGTAGTTGTGGCATGCTGTTATTCAGCCCTTTTCATTTAAAGCTGTCTTTATAATTTTAATTTGTGTAATCTATATGTCAGCTTAGCTTACACATCTAGAGTAAACTTCCTTTTTGTGATCAGCCACCAGAGACATTCAGCAAGAGGAGACAGTGGGTAACCCACTTTGTATCCCTACTTGGCCTTATAGCCTCTCACTTGCCTATAAACTTCTCACTGTTTGTACTGTACTTGAAGATATATATGGAAAAGTCTTCACTTCTTTCTATTGAAGACTAGTAGAAGTTGTATAATTAAGAGATGTAAGAGACAGGACTGGATTACCATTTCTGATTTTTATTTCCATTATTATTTTGACTGTAAAGTTTGAGGCTCTTCAATTAATCTTAGACTTATCATCAGTTTGGGCACAGCATTATCACCTGGATGTCAGTCACCATGCTGATATGCCTGTAGTTAGACTGGTGCTGCAGTAAAAGCATTCACCTAAAACACTGGAGGCTTAATGAAAAGCCTCCCATTGACTTCAATGAGTTTATGAGCTTTGGGTGAGGTTCTTGCTTTAAGTGACACTAAGGTGCAGTACATGCCTGAACACTGGCATTCGTCCAAGGGACAAATTAAAAAGTCATCTTCCACTGGTTCTTACAGTATGGTTGTTCTCTTAAGTTCTTCTGTGAGTTTTACTCTGATGTACTTTCTTGACACAATTACAAGTTAAATTTGTCTGCTGAGCTGCCTGGCTTACTGATTTAAACCAATTTGCTTCATAGAAAATTGAAGAGGGTACTAGCACTTCATCACTAGCAAAAGTGTGTGCTTTTTTTTTTTTTTTTTTTTGATGACGATGATGATGATGATGATTACTACTACTGCTGCTTTTTTCACTTTATGGAAAAAAAAACCAAAAAAGATCACTAAGATCCAGACAGCATAGTTTAGTTTACATTTGAAATTCTCTTCAGGAAGTAAGAAATCTCAGCCTGCAGCACAGGCTGTGTACTTACCTGGTAGAGGTGCTTCTTTAGCAGGAACATAAGCAATTGTGAATAAAACCATTGCAAGCCATTGATTAAACACAAGTATCTTCAGAATTAGAAAAGGGCACATTTAGGTCAACATACAGAAACTTGAATTCAAATATTGATGGTTTTTGTAATGGAATTTATACATTCAGAGAACCAAATGACTTCATGAAATTATGAAGCCTGACCCTAGTCTCATTCATATTAGTCAATGCTGCAAAAACATCTCTGATGTTTGTTCAGAAGTTTATGACATGGATGAGGCAGGTAAATGAGATCAATCTCTGAAGATGTCAGATTGGTTTCTTAGACTCATAGATTTTTATCTCGCCTAGGATTAGGGTAGCATAAGGAAAAAGCATTGGCTTTTGGATTCCTTGATGATTTTCACTCAGTCCTGACAGATTTGCTGAAGCTTTCTGAGAGTGAAATGGTATTGGATAAGCTGAGTACCTCTTATTTAAATAAGGTTGTTCTTTTAAGCATGACATATACATTATAGGTGTTAGCATCTGAAGTCTTAAATTCTACACAGTAGACTATATATGTTTACTATCATTTATAGAAGCACCTTAAAATTCTGAATTCAATTGAATTTTATAAATTTACATAAAGCCCTTAACCTTTAGCAGTTCCTATGTTTAGACCAATTGGTAGAATAAGCGAACTAATCAGTGCTGACTGTGGAATTTGTTTTAGCAAGAGGATTTTGGTTTCTCTGCCCCTGGGATCCTGTCTGAGGACCAGCACCTGCATGGGAGACATGGGATATACCTCACTAGGCAAAGGTGTCTTTGCCAGCAGGATATCTGGCTTCCTAAGAAGGACTTTAAACTGGGAAGTATGTGAAATGAGGACCACAGCCAGCAGCCTGTGAGGGAGTGAGGGACAGAGCTGTCTAGCAAAGGGCCTCGAGTGATGTGAGTGAAGGCAAACATAAAAAACACAATAAAGAGCTTAAATTACCTTAAGCATTTTCAGGAAGCAAGGAAGTGCTTACAAGACACCAATTTGGGAAAAATTCCCTGATACTTTCTGGGAAATGACATGTCCAGGTGTCTCTGAAGTGCCTGTACACGAATGTGTGCAGCACGGGGAATAAATGGAAGTAAGCAGAGAGATTCATGGGGTTGCAGGGCTCTGGTCTTGTTGGGATCATGGCAGTGTAGTGGGACAGCTCCCATGACTGCAATAATGCAGTGGATGGGTACAGGACCTTTAGGAGGGACAGAGTAGGAAGACAAAGAGCTGGAGTTGCCCTTTAGGGCTCACTTTTGGAAGAGAGCAGAGTATATGGAGCCCTTCTGAAGGTGATGAGGAAACAGCTGAGAATTTAGGGGAGAGGATTAAACAACAATCCAGTATGATGACACTGCAGGGACTGTCTGCTACAGGCTGCCTGCTCAGGGAAGCAGCAGATGATGCCAGAAGCAGCCTCATGTTCACAGACAGGCTGTGATCCTTGTGGTGGACTTTAACCACCCTGATAACTGCAGGGCATTTAGAAATCCAAGAAGTTCCTTGAAAGCACTAGTGAAAATTTCCTGATAGAGATGACAGAAATCAGTGAGAAGATCTGATAGACCTCATACTTGCAAATAAGGAAGGGCTTGTCCAGGATGTGAAGGCTGAAGGCTGTATTGGCTTCAATGACAGTGGAGTTTAGACTCCTAAAAGAATGGAGCAAGGCAAACAGCAAGATCACAGACCTGGACATTAGGAGAGCAGATTTTGGCCTTGTCATGGATCTACCTGAAATAGTCCCAAAGGATAAGGCTACAGAGGAAAGAGGGGACCAGGCTGGCTGTTTGATATTCAAGGATCATCTCTTCAAAGCTCAAGAATAGTCCATCCCAATGAGAAGGAAGTTAATCAATGATACCACAAGGCCAGCATGGATGGACAAGAAGCTCCTAGGAAAATTCAACCATGAAAAGCAAACATATGGAAGGGGGAAAAAGTGATAGGTAACAGGAGAAGAACATAGAAACAATTCTTGAGAATGCAATGGTAAGATTAGGAAGGGCAAAACTCAACAGTAGTTGAGTCTGGTGAAGGAGCAAGGCAACAAGAAAGGCAGCAGGATGGGCTTCTGTAAGTACATAGGCAGCAAAAGGAAGAGTATGGGATATGTGTGTCTGATGCTGAGTGGGGTAGGGGTCCAGTGTCACAGGACATTGAAGAGGATGAGACATCAAATGCTTTCTTTCTTTTGTCTTTGTTAGTATGAACAGCCTTCAAAAATACTAGGACCTGGAGACCAGAGGGAGAAGCAAGAACAAGGAAGGCATACCCTTCATAGAAGAGGATCAGGTTAGGGAATACTTAAGCAAATGGGCATAAATAAATCCATTGGATCTGGACACAGCCTTCCTTCACAGCTATTGAACTATAGATCTGGAGAACCATCGATCCTGAAAACCATTTCCAGGTTCATAAAGGACAGGAAGGTGATCAGGAGTAGTCAGCTAGGGTTCTCAAAAGGGAAGTCAAATTTTACCAGCCTGATACCCATATACAAAGAGGATTACCTTGCCAATCCAAATACTGGCATGGTAGATGAGGGGAGAGCAGTGGATATTGTCCACCTTGACTTCACTAAGGGCACATTTAAGTTTGAGCAGCAGCCCCAGTCTCTGAAAAAGCCTTATTACTTAGCAAATATTTCAATTCTGACAAATTGTCATCTATTACTTTTATTAATCCATTAAGGAAGATCCAAGTAACCTTTCATATAGAAGTATTGCCACCTACTTCACTCTGTTGACCAAATTTGGGATAATAAGCTTTTAGATAGACCTTTTAAACTCTATTTGAGTTATACAGATAGTATTAGAAAAGCACTGAATATAAGAGCTTGGTGCAGTTGTACTCTCACAAGTTTGGGGAAGATTTGGAGCTATGCAAATAAAATAATTTTTATCAATGCCCAAGTAAGGAAAATAATGGAATAGCCACACTTGCCTGCTACATTTGACAGCAGCCATCCAGCCACGTTATCAACAGATAAGGCAATGAGTATGCTCTTATGTCTGAGCTAGGCATGCAACATGGGAAGGAGGACCATATGGCCCAACACTTACAGAGCACAACCAAGAGTTGTGGTAATGCAGTTTTAGTCTCTATGGAAAGAGACTAAAATGGAAATATGGAAATATGAGGGGAGAGTTGAGGCAAATTAGGTGGGCCGAGAACAGGCCATGGAGACATGGAATCTGATTGTTAATAATTTTGCTATTTAGAATGACCTGTAGTAGGAAATGTATGACAATTATCAGTTCCTAGGCTAAGCTTTAGTACATGTGTTTGTCGAAGTTTGTGTATGGGGCATTTTTATTTTTTAAATAAAACAGAATAATTTGAATAGTAAAATCCAGTTAAGCATGGTTCCTGTGTTAGAGCAACAACTTGTTACTGAAAGTGCTGACAGTACAAATTATTCTTTTGCAACTCTAGAGCTGGATGAATTTGAAAGAGTTCTGATTGGTCTGAAATACTTTGCTTACTAGGTAAGATACAGTTTTTAAAAAAGCTACAGATGAACCAATGATTCTGATGAGGATTTATGCCATGCTGCTTGTTTCAAATTAAAGACACAAGTACATTTTAGCCAAAAATTGATGCTAGCCCTGTCACCATTTCATTTCTTGGATGGTTCTCTTAGAAATGTGGTGCTGTTTGTACAATGACTATGATCACAGGCAAAAAAAAGGAGCCATACAAAACCTCTCTGCTCAGAACATATATATTTGTATGATTTCTTAAACCATACCCTCTCTCCATCAAACACCAGTCCAACCTGTGTTTTTAGTTCAGGGTATAACAGAAACAGTTTTGATGCCTTAAATATCTCACTGAAGGCTTCTGCCTTTACTGACCCAGTCTGAAAGCTATGGAAATCTTTCAATTCTCCCTGGAAGCAGATCCCTGCTAACAGGAGTATTTAATTATACAACAAACTATTCTGCTACTGTGCCCTGTAGTTAGCCAGAATTGAAGATCAGACAAAGCTGCTTGGATTAGACATAAACTGAGATAAGCATGTTCTTTATGCAATGCTATTTAAATAACACCTTCTATACAGTGCTGTTTCCAGAACAACAGGAAGACAAGTTCTGAATGAGCCTGGGTTTAAGAAGCCAAATTTCTTCTTCATTTAAGTGTTCTGTTTGCAACTCTTTACACTGACCCTCTGTATTCACATTGCAAGCAGCCACTGCTGGGACCACTGAAATGACAATCACACAGACCTCTTGTAGGTGTACAAGGATTACTTGTAGGTACAGGATTAAGCAATCCCTCTCCCCATCTTTCTCTCTTCCCATGCCTACACATCACAAGCACTTGTCAGACTAAAAGGTAAACTAAGCTGTGGCATTGATCCAGCTTAAGAACAATAAACCTAACAATAAGGAAGGGATTTGAATGGGGGAATTGGTCCCATTTGTCAGCTGGTTACACAAATACTTGTTCTGGTGTGAAGGCAAAGGTTGGTGGGAGGAGTGAGTGAATGTCTAAAGATGGGAATGCACAGTGCTTGGGCTGGCATGGCCACATAAATATATTAGTGAAACTGCATCCTAAGGGAAAACACTTCTTCATCCATCAGTGTTAGCTCTGACCTGCTATGAGGTCAACTACTTTGGGTGACCCCCTTTGTGTGAGCCACTGGTTTTGCCAAACAAAAAGGCTTGGTTGGACTTTGTCTAGAGCCTGAGCACTAGCTGCATTAAAGGAGCCTTCTCTTGGCTTAGGATTTAAGCTTTGCATTCTGACAATTATTTTTGCTTTTCCATATAGAAACACCTTTCATGCACACTATGATGTAGAAGCTGTTAACTTTTCCTAGAAACATAATAATCATGGAAGCTTGCATTATCTAGTGAATTCTACAACCATATGCAGTGATCCATGGTGTGAATCTTTGGATTTCAAACCCAGGTATTTCTGTGGGTTTGTTTTTCTTTTCTTCACCTGGAAACTATATGGAAGAGACAGATTGTTGCATCCAAAGAGAAAAGAAATAGTTATGCAATTGAGTCAAAACTGAATTCAAGAAACTGCTGTGGTCAAGATTCCATTGATTCTATGTTTCTATGACTAGACTAAGCAATGTCACACTAACCCTGGTATTTGAGCTTTCTCCAAGCATATACTGGTATGCCAGTAGGTTCAAACTCTCCTGCTAAAATCAATCACTTTTACTAGCAATTACTGTGTTGAATCACTGTGAACTTCAATTTTCAACTCACTTTCAAAGTTTTAACTTAGAAGGAATTGCCTTGATTCAGCTAAGCTTTACCTATGAAATCATATATGACTCAGGCTGTATCCTCCCTTGTAAAGTGCTCAGAGACTGATATGTGACACTCATAAAATGAGAGAGCTTATTTATTGTGTTCACTGAATCTCTTTTGCATAAATATTTAAGTTTGAACAGCAGCATTTTTGAAAGACAGAAATAATAACTAAGATCTGAAATGTGAAATTGTTTTAACTGAGGTTCAGTCCAGTCCCCAAGATACAGATGTGCACTTTATATTAATATCCAGTCTGGAGATTTTTGACTGAATGCATTAGCAAATAATTGCAAGGACATATATCCTGTTTACACATTACAACTTTGCCATATAAATGCGTAATAAATGCATACAAACCCATTGTTAAACATATTAGAAAGACTACCTCAAATAAAGTGATTGAATTAAAATCTAGAGGTCTTTCGAATACTGTAACTTCTTGACTTTCTCAAACTTTCACAGTAAAATATAATTTGACTTGGACATAGTGTGTTCTAAAATGAAATGGCTATAACCTGGTATTTTGACTAACAGCCATTTTCTCAGGAAGTTCACATTCATAAAATGGATATAAAATCTAGGAGATCAAAATGGGGTTCCTCTCTGGATTCACTATGAATTTTGCCAAAGGAAAGGGTAGTAGGAGGTGCTGATTTTCCTTTATATTCCAGGCCTATCGGTATTTTGCTAACACTGGTGTACTCCTGAGTGTTCTCATTTTATTCTGTGGAGTTTGTTTCATGAGTTTCCTTCTGCTCTGTTCATTTTCGAAAGGTATATTACTCTTTTTGCCCAGCCCTTCAGATGATCTCACCAGCTCTCTCTCACTTAAAACATGTAAAGAATTTGATGGCCAGTTTTCTAAAATCTAAGATTTTCATTACAGTCATGGAATGTAACTGTGTCTGAATCATACAGCATATGAAATGAACCCAAAATATGATAACACAACTTTTTAATAAAAGAAATCAATTGTCATCACTAGCCATTCATATCATAATCTTAGGTTTTTCCCTGCAGTTTCTTAGAATTGCTTTGAATTGATAACTTGTGATGCTGGGAGTTTTACATGTAATACTAGGTTACATTAGATAGACTCAGCATTAAATATCAAGGCACTGCTGTGAGGCCTACAGAAATCCATAGGAAAAAACCTTCATTGCAATATAATATGTGCATTCTTCACTGCACAGAACATTCATGGAGTTGCTGCATATGAGCTATGCATTTTTCTTGTGTCCTGATTATTTCAGAAAACCTGCTCAGAATTTTGCTACCCCCTTTCAATGATACTTAGTGCACAGCCCTGCAGATTCTTGGACTAAGGGTTTTGGAAGAAATCTTCATCTGCCTTCCCCTAGACAAAACTGGGAAGCTGGGAAGGATGAGTCTGCTGAGAAAGATAAGAGATCATTCCAACTGTTGAAAAGGCTGTTTAAGAGACTCATAGGTCTTTCTAACTTGCAGAATTTTATATATCTATTATATATTTATATATATATATATGTGATATAATGGACAGAACAGTTCTCCAAGGGATAGGGTATCTATACAGACACCCTCCCTTTGAAATATTTTTTTTCAGAAAATCTTTCTTCATGAACCTGAAGGAAACACTTCTATATCCAAGTAAGATCAATAAGGTCAAACTACCAGGGTAAGTGCTCAACACATGAAGTCCCATTACAACAATTCTGCACAAAAGAAAATCAAAAGTCAATGAAGGTGGAAGACAATAAGAAGCTGGTAGAGTACTGAAGATAAAAAAAGTAGCTTTGGCAAAAAAGTTACTGATTTAGTGCCAATGTTCTTTTTGACTATGGGTTAGAGAGAGAAACAACATTTGCAGCTATCTCCCTCCAGGCACCAGATTGCTAAGAGGCAACAGAGCTTGCAAATGCTTTGGTAAAGTTCCAGTGTGGTGAATGGATGAGGAAAATGTGTAATAGCTTCACTGAACAGTGAAACTGGAGATGAAATAATAGCATATCTTCTTTTTATTTTTCAAAATCAAAAAGAAAAGTTAATTCAAGGAAATACATGGTTTGGGTTGTATGTGAATACCTCTTTTGGATTTTGTAAAAAAAATTATATATATATATACTGTTCAGGTTTATAAAAAGTTTTAAAACATGTTTTTCTCATAATCTTGATAAAATTTGGTGTAAAAATACAGTTGTGAGATGAGAAAATTACATTCTGCCATTAAATTTTCAAAATTAGTTGTTTCACTTTTTTTTTTTTCAAATAAAACATAACATTTTTATAAGACTATGAAATTATGCACTAAGAGGAATCTAAATCCTCTCCTTTCCTCTGGAAAAAAACCCCAACATGTTGGTTGAAAGAAGTCAAGTTTTGTGAATAACATAGTTCCAAATAAATGACATTTTTGGGGGTTTTGGTGCCTTATAAATATACACTGATAGAACTTCTCCAGCTCTTATACACTCTCATAACATCCTAGATGTTATCCTACATGTGACTTCACAATAAATTACAACCCTTTTAATGTAAATGAAAACCATTTGTCTTCTTCCATAACTTTGTAAGGTCCCTTTACAATAATTCTATAGAGAACGGGACTGGAGAATTAGAAAGGGATATGGAATGTCTGTAACAACTTTTTTGCCTTCTCTTCCTGAAAGAGGCAGTAACTCAAGAGAAAAACTGCATAACTGAAGGCACTGCAAAGGACACGTAGTAGGGAAGCTTGGGATAATAACTTTTAGGCCAGATTCAGTTTAGAAACTTTAACGACATTTGTTGCCTTTAAAAGTAAATTGCAAATTGCCTAAGATCAATATGACTTCAGAAAGATCCTAATAGAAGTCATATATCGTCACTTTTTAAAAACATAAGATGAATATTAGAGAAATTCATTAATCCCTTGCAACTGATATGTCTCTTCTCAGTAACTCCTATCTTTGTACATTTTTTCACATTAGTTCTCACCCCACACAGAGGTCATATTTTTTTCTGTGATTTTTCACAAAACCACCAAAGTACAGTATCTACTGTACTTATTCTCTGGTATTATGTGTATTAGAATGTTTATTTGAGGAAGAATAAGCAGAGGGATGTGTGGGTGATATCTTTGTTATTGTAGAAAGACTAAGCTTGAGAAATAAGCCGTAGTCACTATGGCAATGAAATTAAACTCATCATGTAAGGTTTTTAAGATTCAATTTTCCTTTTTTCCTTTTTTTATTAGATGTAACATATAAACAATGAAGGAACAAGTAAGTGTTGATTTACAGTCTAATTCTTCTAACTACATCAAGCTCAATGCACAGATCCAGGGGTGCTGAAAAATGAAGAAAAACCAAAACAGGTTTTTGGTGCAAGAGAAAAAAGAGAACTAAGAGAAAGGAATGGGAAAGAATAAATGCATAGTACTTTATCAGTCTTTCTTGACAATAAAACTGTTAGCTTGGTATAAGCTTTAAATTATTTTTTTTCAGCAACTGACCTTACTTTGCAGAAATTAAATACACTTTTCTACTCATGGCTTAGTTTCAGGCATATGACTGAATGTCATAACTCATCCACTGAAAGCTGGGACAGTCTGTTCGGTCTGTTCATAGGACAACTGGTAAGCTTTCAGCTATTTAATAAAGTATTCAGATGGAATTGGATGAAAGCACCTGACAGGATGTACAAAACCCATGCATGTTCTGTCTTTAAAGCTGAGCTATAGCAGTATTCAATAACAATTCAATAATGAATTTTTTGTAGGACAACAGTGTCAATCATTAGTCAGCAAAATAAATTTGATTATTTGATCTTCATATATGCATGTGTACAAGTATGCAGATATAGACAGAGATTAGATATAGATATAGACAGATATACACGCACACCATGTTATTGAAGAGTTTTTTTTGTTTTCTTTTATGTTAATAACCATGAATGCATAACTCTGTAATGCAATGCTGTACACAGATACTCTCTGATTGATTACACTGCCATTGTAAAAATTTCCCAAGATCGATTTTCGAACCACAACAAAACTCTTATCACTTACTCTTTTAGGAAACTAAGTGCACTTCAGATCCAAGGCTAGTTTACTGCATATAAATTTGACTACACATATTGCTAGTATTTAGATTTGTTAAACAGTGGAAAAAAAGAAGTATAAGATTCCTAAAAATGCAGCTTCCCAAGCTGTGTTCTTTCCTCTTGGCTCTTTCAGGGACATACAATACTAGCAGAGACCACCTGGGACATCCATTCAAGTCCTCTGCCATAGCAGAGCTGTTCTTTGTTCTAGATGTGAGCCTTCCTGTTGATTCATAGGAAAAAATTTCTGTGGCTGCTCTAAATTGAACAGTTTAGTCAAAAGCACTAGAGGTAATCAAACATAGCTATGAGATAACAACTTTCTTTTGTATTACCAACAATTTAATTTCTGTATGTCAGCTGAAAAGGAAAAAACCCCTAGATTAAGCTTTATAAACATTGCAGCTCATTCCAACAAGTAACACAAATCCTCAGTTTTACAATACTGGAACATCTTCCTCAATTTTTTTAAAGGAGAGAGCGAACCAGACTTTGCTGAATATGTCTACGTGTGTGGAATGAAATGTAACAGATTGGAGAAAATATGAACTTTTCAGACCATTCCTGAAATTCTGATGCTGACAAATGGTGATTTGTCTTTGTTCCAAATGCAACTCTTACAGCATTTTGCAAGATCAAACTCTCTAATAAAATATAACATAGCAATTAGTAACCACATTCCCAGTGAGCTGCTGGAAGGCATTTAGATGCCACAGTAATGCTATAATCAGCACTCAAAAAGAACAGATACAAAGAATGTATAACTAAATTGGGGAAAGTGCATATTTTTATAGCATTACTTTCTGCTTAGACTTAAATGATTATTTATAGAATCAGGACTGTCAGTTACTAAAACAAATAAATGTAACTGGTCCTTTGTCTCCTTTGTTTCCCTGGCTACTGCGTGTGCAGTGCGTCAGTAAGGACAGTAATATCAGTATGTCCAACCTACTGCTTTCTTCCCTCTTATCTCCTTTATTTGTGGACCCACAGGTGATATTTTCCTTTTTTTTTCCACTGAACTACTGTTTTCATTACACTGACAAGATGCCATTAGGTAACAGGGAAGCTGATGGCTAAGCATGGTGAAAATGATTTGTAATGAGTCCAGTGGCCCCATTTAGGGGAATAATTGTGATTTCTCTGCTTATAAGTTCAGAATTCAAGTGGCCAATATTTAGGCATTCAATTTTTAAAACTGAAGATAAATTATTGATCTGATTATGATCACCAGAAACTTTTCTGAGTTAAAAGCCCCCAAATCAATATTTTGCATCAGTTATGAGAGAATGACACAGTTTTTAGAAATCTAAGTAAAATAGCCATTGCTTTTCTTTTAAGGCTACAATTTCTGTTTCTTATTGTGAACTGTAATGACTTATATAGTTCCCTCACAAATCTCTTACTACTTAAAGGTACCCACACATCCACAAAGCCCTTTGAACTGAAAGCAACAAGAGTTTCATTGCAGGCTGAGTAACATAAATCCTTTATTGATGATGGTTTTGGGGCAAATAGCTCATGACTGATATGGGAAGTAGCAAACTGATAGGTGATCAGGGTTTAAAGAGAAGCTAAGATTTTGATCTAAAAATGCATACTTTTTCTGTTTTCCTTAATAAAATTAAATTTAACATAAATTCCAATTGGTCAGAGTACTCACATGGTAAATCAAAAATCTTCAGTTTTTAAATTCATGAATGTGTTAACTAACATTCGGATAATAAAGCTTAAGAAATCATGTTCTTAATAAGGCAATGTGAAAAACCCAAACCATCCCCCACAACTTCCATATGGATTTTTCCTACTTTATGACTTTCCTGAAAGCTCAAATAACTCATAGAAAAGAGCAAAGCAGAATTTATGGAGATAATGTAACTATTTCACCTGTCTCCTCATAAATAGATTGCATTCATCTTAGCTTCCCTCTCCTTGATTACATTTCATATTTGAAATTATTATTATCCTAAATGATTTCCTGTTTGAAATACAGATTTTTTCAATCCAGTCTGGCATGCATCTCACTGAGGTGCCTAATTGACTTTATACTGGAAGACATTACTTGAAAAACTTGTGCTTTCTAAACCCAGACTGATTCATACCTAAGGAAACACTGAGACAAGATTATTTTTCAACATGCAACACAAGGTATGAAAGTGGTACAAGTCCTGAAGACTATAGAAATTAAATCCCTCAGCACCTAAAAATCTCCTGTTAATCCTGTAGGAAAAAGCCTTCTATACCAGGATCTATATCTAAGTACTCAATATTTCAGAAGAAAAAGAAAGGATTTTAGGTGCTCAAAGATTGCATTTTGCCTGATCACCCCAACTGGGACTGTAACTGATGCAGCTGAAGAGCCCCCTGGACAACAACCCAAGGAAGTCTGAATAGGGGCGACATTGAAAACGGGACTTTTGGTCCAGGGCTAAAATATTTATCAAACATTCAGGTCATTTACCTACTTTCACTCTTCTTCCTGTTGCTGAAAACCAACCACTTTCTATTCAAACTAAATGTTACAGTAAATCTCAGTACTACTCACTGTCTTTGCTGTTCAGAGTAATTGGTTATATATAACAGCATAGCAAAATTAAAATATGCAGCACATGTAGCCTTGTCTGTCATGCCCCTAGGCTAACATGAGAGAGGGTTAAAGTGCAACATAAATCAGCCCAGAAGTGGAGTTTTGGAAATTTATGCCTGTGAGGCAACTATTTTCTTGTTCCCACATGTGGAGGGATCAAAAGAGCCCAAAGGAGAATGAGTCCAGAGCAGTACATGTTTGCCTGGCTAAGCCAGTGTATCTCAGCAAAGGAGCAGGCAGCCTTGACACAGATGCATAGGATTCTTGTATTCTCTTGCAGTTCCAAACTGTCTTGTGTAAGACCAAGAAAAGTTGTCAGTGATAACTGCCAGGAAGACTCCAGGTTATCTTTAACTCCAGTGGGACCTAAATATTTTATTAGGCAGTATGTATTTGTGGAGGCATATGAAAGTCCTGGTATCCTGCTTTTAAAAAATTAAAGATTTTGTCCTCTAAGCATGTTTGACTTCCCATCAATGAACATTTTTGGACACTTGGTTTCTTATTAGTGTTTCTCCCATCCTAGTGGAAAAAAATGCCATATGATTGTTTTCTTTTGCTAAGTTAATATACTGGTTTTGCAGACTGGGGGATGTTTTCTCAGCAGGGAAATAATTATTCTGAAAACAATGGATTTTTCTTAATGACGTCTAAACCTTCATAAGATACCCAGGGCTTCAAGCCAAACCATCCACAGAATGAGTTTGACTCTCTTTCATCAGTGATTGTGTTGATAACTGTGCATTAAAAATTATCCTTATCCTACTAATAGGTGTATAATTAGATATATTCAAAAGCTAGCAGAGTCAATGTATTGAAATAAGCCCTTCATGCACAATGCCCATCTCTGGGAGAAAGGTTGTGTGGTGCTCTGTTACCTTCTAGCAGTTGTGAAGCTTGGCATGGATTAGGGCCGTGTCATCACTTGCACCTTTTTGACTCCATGGGCTGAGCTGTACAGCAGGTGATAAAACAAGTCAGAAATTGTAATTCTAGGCAACATGCAACATGTAGCAAAGAGGGGCTTTCAATGATTTCGTCTCAATTTTTGTAAGTGCAAATAAATTATGGAAGTCTGAAATGCAGCACTTAGCATTTTCCTGTCTAAGAGCTACTTTTGATCTCAATCCTGCCTCAGTCATTTAGCTTTAGGATGCTTCAATGCCATTAACTGAAATGAGATAGGTTACATTAGGCAAAAAGATTGCAGCAGTTTTCAGGAAAAAAACATGCTAAAATTCCATTAACTTGCCAGAATTGAACTTCTCTGTTGAACTCTAACTCTTCAAAGCTTCCTCTTGATATGCTTTTATAAATGCAAGACTCTGGCTATGGAGTTTTAAATAATACTCATTTAGAGCTTTAGATTTAGATTATGAGTATTTCATTTGGAATATTTCCATTTATCAGTCATATATTTTGTTCCTTAATATGATTATTTAACGTGACATTTAAAAGATGCTACTGACTATAACTTCTATAAATTCCCTGAAGCTAGCTGTTTTCATCACTGCCAAACTTCCGTTAATTTTTACCTCTGAGTTTGACTGCTGTAGCTTCTGGGATTTATGAACAGAAGCAGGAATATTTTAAATCCTAAATTATGACAATTTATTATTGTAAAAACATTTTTCTGTGTGAGATAAGTATTGCAACAATATTTGTTTGCTCAGATCGGAAAAGGTCAGGGAATAACTTAGGAGACCCTACTTTGCCAGAAGAAATGACTTAAGGGTAAAAATAATTTTAATAATGATTCTTACTTTGTAGAATGCCTAGTTCATTGAACACATCTCCATTTTTATCTACTTTCACCTTCTTAAATAATTCTAATAGATTAGAATAATGTTTTGGTTAATTTTGCAAAAAAATTAAAAATAATTTTTAATTATTCTAAAATTTTACTTGAGTTTCCTTATTCTACAAACTTCTGCCTTCTTCACTCAACTCCTTTTTCAAAGAAAGCTCACAGGACTGTAACTCTATTAAAAACATAGCATATGCAAATCTTCTCTTATTTCAGACTGTATTTTATGTCAAGGCTTTTCTACAAGTAGGTAATTCTTTTCTTAAAAGGGTGTAAAATCAATATTTTGATATTGATATGTCTAAAATGTATGGATTATTTTATTAAGAACAAAACTGACAGTGAAATAAATTGTTTTTCAGGGGCCTAAGTTGCACAAAGAAATCTTATTTCATGTAAAAATATGTGCCTGAATACTTTGCCCAGCTAGGAATTGAAGCAGACCTCTAATTTAGTTTAGTTTTATGTTATTTTTAATCATGCCAAATTGATAAAAAATACAAATATATTTGAGATTATTTCCATTTTTCCATGGTTGCTAAACTCCACACTTGTCTGATGCAACCAGTACATAGACAGAAGAATATAAAAGCATGCAATTTTGTTTTTTTTTTTTTTTAATCTCTGAGAGCAAGCTGTTGCTTTTAAAAAAGTTTAGCCTCATAGTTTGTGGAAGTTTGGAGTTCATGATTAGCATGGCTATGTATCTAGTTAGTTTTGCAAAATGATTTTAACATGGGACGGTGTACCCTTCTAAGTGGTAGAAAGCAGAAGAGCTTTTATTACTATGTGTAATGTTTATCTGTACAAAACTGTTAACTGGAATGTACTGATTACTGATTTTATTTAAATGCGGATTTTTAAGTATCTGTCATCCCTAAAAGTTGTTGGTGTTCTGATGTGGGGTTTCAGCAAATGAGAATTTTTCAAGACTATGGAATCTTATGCCTTACTCTGCAGTAATTTAATCAAAGATAATTCACTTTTTAGACCCAGAAAGAAAATTTGTCTGAGGTCATCTGGAATAGTCTAGGCATGTGTATATGGCCAAAGTACCATAAAAATAGTAATCTCCATACAGAGAAGAACTTTCTGAGCTGCAGTTGTCTCATTTCATGAAGTTCTTTGGTCCTACAACAGAGATTAAGCTACCTCCATCTGTATTTCTGCCAAAGTCTAAGTTCCAGATCTGGAACAGATTGTTGCCTATTAAAACTGATTCCTATCATCACATGCCCCTAGAAAGTCCCCTCTGTGGTTCTTATGGTATAAAGTGCAGTAGAAAAACAATGCATATACAATAGAACAACAAATCATAGTCTTATCGATAGGAAATGTGCAGTAAGATCTTTCTGAGGGTTACAAAGTACCCTATAGGCACAGCTTGTAGCAAGCAACATAATTTATCATGCAGAAAAGTTCCTCTTTACCCTTCCTGCCTTTATTCATGTTGTAGATTTTTTCCAAGTTGGGTGTCAGTGTAACATTTGCAAGCATTGATCCCTCTTTATTACTCTAAATGACTGACAGGTATTGATAGATCCTGGCTGGGTCGGGTTTTTGGGTTGGGGGAGGCTGGTTTGTTTGTTTGTTTGTTTGCTTGCTTGGTTTGGGTTTTTTGTTTTCTTATATATGTTCATAATTTTACAACAAGAATGCCTCTAGAAGAGCTGAAAATGTACCCATAGGATTGTGGTCATATAAATCACAAGTGTCAAGCAATGCAATGCTTTTTCTCTAAACAAAGCAGAAATGTTGCACGTTTCTCCAAACACGTCTCTGGGGAGACTCTCCCAGGCTTTGAGATCTTACATCTCAGCAATACTGAGTTCTGTCAAGGAGATCCACTGTGAAAGCTAATGTTTCAAGTCTTGCTTGTTCTTACAATATGTCATGCTAGTCCTCATGGCTTCTGCAGTGCAGCAGTCATCCTCAGCAATTAAAAAAATGCCCTCATTCTGTCTAGTGAGTTCCTCAAGCCTAGAAATTAAGAAGCCTTACTCCTTTTTATTCAAATATAGTCAACAGGCTTCAAATCCTGCTTAATTAATAGATATCATTTAAAATGAGCTATATCATCTGTATAAGAAAAAATATTCTGAAAAGTTATGTGATTCATGTCTGCCTGGGAAGGGAAACATTTCTCTCCACTAATCCTTCAAGATGCTTTTCAGGTTTGATGACTGCCATGTCAAAATCACACAAAGATCTCTACGGGATGCTGCTGATCACCCAGGGCTAATGAGACACACAGATCACTGCTGTTTGTAAAGTACTGCTGACTGATCCGTGCTCAGCCTTCTAATAGCCTCATGTAGAGAAAACTGATGAAAACAGTCCCAGTAAAGAATCTAAAGATTTGACTTTTGAGGAAGAACAGCTTTTGTCTACCTTTACTTTCAGAAAGGAATGCTGCTGGTCAAACACATACTGGTATTTCACGATGCACCTATTTGAAAAGGATGAGTTTCCTTGTTTTGTACTTATTTGCAGGAACAAATGCCATGGTTTGAACTCAGAAACTGAATGATAGGCATTTAATGGTTGAAGTAATATGAGCATATAGCACTCAGTCTGAAGTGTTATAATGATAAAGGCATTTTATGGCATGCTGCAGACTTTCCATTGTTTATTTTGAAAAAGAACAATTAAATAATATGCAGAACATTTTTATTTGTGGAACAAAGTGCCCATTTTGTCTTTCTAGCATAGCTTCAGAGAGATGATAATTTCTATTCAAAGACTATTTGGATCACATTTAGGTGTGGAGGTTTTTTTGTCCAAGCTCTGTCTAAATAATTTTTTTGTCATAAAGTTTCCTGCAGCACTGATAGGAAGGTTCACTGACACTGTGAGAAATGGGATAAGACAAAACACATGTCTTTTCATGCAGAAACCTCAAAACTAGGAACATATATATTAAGGTTTGGCTTCTATGATTATTGAATAATGGAAACAATGGTTTCTGCAGAAGTTCTGTTATGTCTACATTTTAAAAAAATTCAGTTTTAGTTTGGAATTTAATTATTTGAAAAAACTTTTCTTCACACAGTTTTGGTATTAATTTTATAACTCTTATGAAGAAATACAATTTTGGATCAGTATTGTCTCACTTTAGGCCATAATAGAACACAGCTTTCTGTGCAGTTCATGTTATTATTACCATTGGACACAATCTCATGTAACTTCAAAATATTTTACCCACCTACATTTATTGCAAGAAATTAGAACTGATTATTTATAAAATGTATGTGAGCAAAAAAAAAAACATATGCTGCCTTCAAGTATTTCCAAGGCTACAGAAAAAAAAGGACAATGGATGACTGCACATAATACATAGTTGCTAAAATACAATGAAACATTTCTCTAAAAAGGGTTTTACCTTAGCTAAAGTGTATGCAGTGTTTCTTATGTAAAAACCAAGCCCCATAATGCTAAATCCTGACATCCATGGCACTCCACAGTCTTTTCCCAATATCACTGGGAGCACCCTACTAGCTTACCTGAATGTTTTTTTTCAATCAGAAATAGGACCAACTGAATAATACAAACCCGGTCACTCCAGGGGAGGCAATACCCTCCCTCAGGGAGCATACAGATGAGGAGGACCAGATCTTCATCTTTTTTCAGGTATTTTCACTTAACTACCACATTTCTCTTTTTGATGAGAGAAAAAGGAAAAGCAAGGTAGTAAGTGTGCCATGATTTCAAGGGGAACATTGGGAGAAGAAACTTCAAGCCTGTCCTTACTCTTGACTGTTTGAACTCCACAATGGAGACAAGACAGACAGAATATCAGAACAGACAAAAGTCCTCTGTGCTTCTCTCTGACACACTGCTGGAGCAGCCAGCAGAATTTCACGTTTGGGTAACCCAGCACATTTTCATGTCATGAAAGGAGGAGTCAGGTCCACTACCTAGGTATCACCAGCTCAACTCCATTTTAAAACAAACCTGAAAATCTGAAAAGTCATCCTAATTAAAGCATTCTGGGAGTGACTGCTGAATCAACATTTCCCATTACATTATCATTAGGATCCAATTTAGTTTATGGGTTATAATATGATACTGTATGCTATATCACAAACTGATACTATAGTAAGTCTATATAATATCATATTATTGCATATAATGCTTCCCATAAATTTCAGGCTTTTCCTAAGTGTTCAAAATATGACTCCATATCTGTGTAAGTTAGCAATTCCTTATGTCCAGGGTCTTCTACTGACATGAAATATTGGTGTCATCAATTCTTAGAATAACACATATGTTTATGTTTTCAAGGCTTTGTTTATTAATTTATTAATTTGTTAATAAATTGTTAAAACCAATAGTTTCACAAAGCCAAAGATCAGTTCTTTTCTCAAGGGCTTTCCACGAGTTATTCTACTCAGGAATAATTTCTCTGGTATCTAAAATGTCACTCATTTCTTCTTATCTCTGATTTGGCCATGAGTAAATGACTACAGATTGTCTGTACACTGCGCCGTGTTAAAAATGTTATCAAAACATTTTTCAGCTTGAACAATGTGATTCTCTCAGGACACAGTACCATCAGCAAGGTCTGTTTATAGCCTTGAGTGCCCGAAATTTCACAATGAGAGGCAAAGGGCAAGGCTCAGTGGAATGTTGTGGCAGCTGCACGGAAAAAATTAGGTTATACTGTTTCCAGGAATGAGAGGAAGGATAGGGGATATGTCAAAATTGTACCAGTAGCAATGGATGATTAGCTCAGAATTATCTCAGAGTTCACGTGAGCCTACTTTCTCTTGCACTATGGAAAACTAAGATTTGAAAACGTGTAAATGGTGAGGCATATCTTCTTGAATACAAGCTGACGTACAAGACTGAATTCTAAGTTTCTGTTGATGAGTATTATGGGAACCAAGATATTACTCTCTTTTCATACTCCAAAAAGAGAAGCAGAGCTGTATCTTTCTTAAATTTCTCTTACCTTCCACATTGCTTTAGGCCATTGTGTACCTCTTTGCAAATGCACAGCTAACCAGTGCAAAGGGGAAACCTTAGGGGACAAGCATCTACAGCTGTTTCAGATTAGACTTCACATGCAAGCTCACCGTACCTGTTTCAAACAGGACACCACCATTGTGCACCTCCTCCCTTCTATCACTTCCCAACCACATCCTCTCTCCCTACAAAATCAATCATAATATCAAAATAAAGAAAAGCACACACATTGTTTAATGGCTTGTGCAAAGTCACAAAAAAACTTTCTGAATTTAAAGCCTCTGTCACATAAAGTAAATTAGGACTTAAGGGATTACAATAAGGTTTTCTCAGGTCATGAAAAGGAGGTGTTTATTCCACTTTCACTGTAGTTCTACCAGAAAAAATGCAACACATCTGTAAAACTTAAAAAAAAAAAATCTCTGAATTTGGATTATCTTCAAATAACATAACAAAACTGAAATAATTTTATTTGCTAATTCACAAAACCTTCCAGTGAAATTAAACCTTTTGACAGTTTGTGAAATAAATGAGTAGCATGTTTACTTGTGAGCTCTAGTCAAGGGAGAATTTGCAATTTTTAAACAAAAGTTTCAGCTCACAACTGGATTTTTCTATAATTGTTCCACCTTTATGAATTTAAGTAAATTGAAGCTTGCTGAGGTCCACTGTAGTACCTTCAGTTACATGTGGTCCTTCTCAGCCCCCCACTTAGGCAGAGGAAAAAGGGTTGAAGTTGCCAGTAAGATGTTAACTGTCTCAGCAACTTTCAAAATTCACCCCTACTAACTTTCCATATCAGTCAGCTTTGCCCCTATGCTGCTCTTAAGTGACCTCTCCAAACTGTATAATTTTTACCCATTCTTATTATACAATTTTCATACTGCATCTGAAAGATGAGCTATTAAAAAAAATCTGATAAAACCCCCTAGTCTTACAGAAAATAACTCCACTAACAGAAAATTCCGAACAAAAAAAAATAATTCCAAAGTTGTACTAGAAACAAACTACTAACTGGTGACTTCTAAAAGAATCCTAAAAAGAAAAAGAAACCTTAAACCTACAGCAGTCAAAAAAAGCTAATAGTGGGGAAAAATTAAGTGCAAATGTGAAGTGCAGTTTTGATGGCATGAGTTAAAGGGGAGTTGGAAATTGCTTTGCCATTTGCTGAGGAATTAGTGTTCTTGGAAAAAGGTAGGCACATAGGCCATTTTCCTGTATTTAACATTAATGGTAATCTCTGGTACATGTAGTGAATGGGAAATATCTATTGGTTCTTTTAATGACCAATATTGAAAGAATGAGACAATACAAACAAGGAATTTCTGTTTCAATTTCTGTCATGCTGAATGGACTATGACAACGACAGACAGCCAGGCTGGCACTACCAGCCTTCCTACCAAGTGGGCTGATGCTGTCCCAAAGTGAGCAGGAACAAGTGTTGGTGTTGGACAGAAGGCAGGCTTGACCTGCAGGCATGCATGAAGTTTGTATTCCAGGCCTGGGAAGCCAAACTAATCTATACTGCAGTGATTTTATTAGAAAAATCAAACAAAAACCCCACAGGCAGACTACACTCACAAGTACAAATAATAAAGGGAATTCCAGAAGAGAAAGACCAATCTGGGCAGCCAGAGACGTAGGTCCAAGCCTCCCAGACAGGCTGATGGGGGCCAGCGCTCCATCACATATTGTCTCAAGAGGTGTTGCTGGGCTAAGTCCTGAGTATGGTGTCACACTGGCTATGGGACCAGCTGGCAGAAAGCTGACAGGTGAACAGGGCCCTCCTCCACAGGAACAAGGGCTTGAGGTGAGTTCAGGTTCCCCCTCAAATGAGAGGAGAGGGACTCACACTCCTTACAGAGCCATCACTTTCCCCACAGAGCCAAAGGGGCAATGTGGCTCCTTTTGCACTTTTCTCTGGTCCTCTCGTAGTGAGTCAGTCTGCTCTCTCTATAGAACCCCAGAGGATGAAATGAGTCTTTTTGAGAGCCCGTTTTGGTTTGTTTTCTTTTTTTTTTTTTCTGTACACTTCCAATTTTCCAGTAAATTCTCACTCTTCTTGCCACAGTAGCCATTCTGGGAACTCAGCTACATCTCAGTACTAGGTGTTAGCCTACTTTCTTTTTTTATAGAACTAGTGTACTGCTTCCCAAATCAGTGGCCCCCAAACCTCAAACCTCACCTTGTTTACAGGGAGATCACCCAGGTCTGAGCAAGAAAGATGACCAATAGCCCCCTTCATGGGTATGCTCATGTGGGACTGAAGCCCTATGCTCAGAGCACCTCTCCTCTTCTGCCCTTCTCCACTCTTTCTTATCCACCCTTCTTCTCTCAGTCTTCCCAGTCATTCTTCCTTTTTTGCTTCTCCACAGCCTGCACCTTTCCTCCCCTTCTTCTTGCACTCCCTTCCTTGGCAGTGCCTCTTGCTCCTGGGGCAAAAGATACAGCACAGGCTAGCAGTCTTTTAACTTGGCTGAGACTCTAGACATATGTTTTAGGGCATGAATGAGGAAGCCCTGTAAACAGGGACAGGCAGAAGAAGCACCTCTGTGCAGAACTTAGCTCTCAGGGTGTTTCACTATGTAATTTTTTCCCCCACCTAAGGATTGTGCATTGCTTTGGTTTTTTTCTTCATATTTTCATTAAGATACAGATTGTTTAGTTATCGTGTGCATTATATGTCTTATTCCAGCAACCTTTTCTGTTTAAAAAATGCATAAAATGTAAAAATCCGTGTCCCAAGGACTGTGTAACTGTCATTGAATTTTCTTTTCATAACCTGCTCCAAACCTGCATTCATGACTCTTCATTGACTTGTAAGGCAGCTTTTCAAGTAGAGCAAAAATAATTCCTACAGCAAAGAGGGTTTTCAAGTATTTCCTGCTAAAATAGTCATTCTTTGCATCTACTTCAGGACATTGTTGCACAAGATTGTGTCTTCACTTACTATTGTGTGGAAAAACTCACTCCACTCACTAGCTCATTCTTATCTCAGCTTTTCCCACCTAATCTCTAACTCATTCTCAGTTGTACCTTTCTCAGGTCCTCTTGTACTGTGTTAGTCTGCTTTCCCTATGGCACCCCTGAGGCTGAAATGAGTCTTTCTGAGAGCCCTTTTAGGTGTTTTTTTCCAGTACACTTCCAATTTTCCAGTAAATTCTCACTCTCTGTGCCACAGTAGCCATTCTGGGAACTCAACTACATCTCAGTACTCAGCTGTTAGACAACTTTTTTTTTTTTTTAAGAACTAGTCTACTGCTTCCCAAGTCAGATTTCTTTCTTGCTGGGTGATACTGTATATGTAATCTCAGGTAGCTCAACATTTTTCCACAAATTCAAAGCTAGTTTCCCTTAGTTTTTTTCCTCAAGTGTCCTGCTGTTTAGGAACCCTGTCCTTTTTCACCTAAACCTCACTGTCACCACTTCTAAAGTACTTCTACCCACCTAACTGAAACCCTTCAATGCTCATATGAGGGCAAACCTCTTTTTGCTTCTGAAATCCTCAAAAGTTCACATCTGGGATACTTCACTATTTCCCAGTAGAACGTTCTGCTGTCCCTCAAATGAACTTTGACACATCCAATCTGGGACTTCATAACATCTCCCACGAAGTAACTCAGATTTTACTCGCCAAAACTATTCATTCTTTCTGAGCCATATTATCACTCCTAACCAAATCCCACAGTGTTCCTTCAGGTATTTGGGGATGCTTACCCCACTCCTAAATTTCACTATCTCTTTGAGCCATCTCAGCATTTCCTACCCATTCAAATAATGTGTGTCCTCTGCCCTCAAGAACCTCCAGTGGTCCCTATGAGATACCTCAATTTTTCTCCGAAAATTGGTCTGTCATGCTGATGTACCTCAGTGCTTCCTGCCAAAAATCTCCATCACACAGCTCCTGTTGTGTTCGGTTGTGTCTTGTCCCCTCCATGCACCGCTCCGTCAGCAGGAAACTTGCAACAAACCTCACTCAGGTTCTCCATCATCACAGCTTGCCTGCCTTTCCCACCTAAATTATTCACTGGAGTCTCACACCTTTCTCCAGGCCCTCTTAAGGGCCCCAGTGTTTCCCAAGGAACAGCCCCCACTCTCCCTAGGGACAGTGCAGCCCATCCCACCCCCTGAAGTATCTCGGGGCTTCCAAGGTATCTGAGCGCTCTCTGCCTCTGAGGTGACTCGGCATTTTGTCCTACAATCCAGCACATTTTACCCAAATACCTTCTCTGTCCCCCTTGGAAACCTCACACAAAAGGGTCTTGGGGACTTACTGAATTTTGAATACTAGAATATTAAGCAATTCTGTCTGTGGCACTGCAAAACGAATGCCTGTCAAAGGTACCTCTGCACACCCTGCCCTGCTGTACCTCAGAGGCATGATGGAACAGCTGTATAAAATACAGCCAGGAGACTATAGTGGCCAGTGAGATTAACTCTAAAACTTGTCTGCATCCTCTGTAAAAAAGCCTCAGGACAGTTCCAAATTGCCATCTCACCCACTGAGTGGTCATGGCTGACCTGAAATCAATTATATGTGCAGAACTCTTACAAATTCTGAGAAGAGCTGGAGGAAAATGTTCCACTGAAGAAACTTTATCCATAAATTACCCTGCAAGAAAATAGGCCTCTAGATTAACAAAAACCCAAAACAACAAAACCCACCTTCTATTATGAAATAGCAAACTCCTTGTTATGGTCTGATTATTATGATTACTAGAGAGATGCCTCTGCCAGAATTAAGGTGCAAATGACTCCATGTGCCAAAGTCAGCAGTAAATATGAAGTAGACAGAGACATAGAACTAGAAAAGGGAGTGGGATGGAGATAAAGAGAGTGAGAGAGTTATCATCCTGGTGGATCCAGCGGTGTCCTGTGTGTCCCCTTCTTCTGGTATTCTTGGTGGGGGGAGATCCCTCAAACCACAGAGTTCAATGCATTAATATAGGTTCAGGTACATGTGGGAACCCTTAGGGGGAGTTTTACACTGTCTTTTGCAGCAGACTCTAGATGTTTTGCAACATTTGGGGATCATGTGCAGTCTGCTTCTGGAAAGCCTCTGAATGAGTCTGAGGGGAACATGACTCTTTGTAAGACATGACAGGTGCTTCTTGTGTGACTGTCCTTCATGAACGCCACCTTCCAGAGGCAGGGGAGTTTTACAGCCGAGCAAACTGAGTTTGTGTAAGGGAGGATTCCCCACAGGGTCTGCTCCTTATCTGGCCTGTAGCTACCTGTTGGTGTTCAGCCCCTCTGTCTTATGCAGAACAGAGGTTTCACTGCCACACACCCAAAATCTCTCTTCCTCCTCTTTTGCTGGGGAGAGCATACCATACATACCTAGCTTTAGCAAATGAGTCTCTGGGCTATGGCCAGCCCCAGCTGGATTCAGCCAGAGATGATTTTCAGCACAGCTGCTAGGTTTGGCTTTCCTGGTGGCAACACTCTTCTCCCCCAGCTTTATTTACTCCTCCTTAGACCTGAGAAAATTGTACCATATCTTTATCTTATCTCCAGTTCCTGTACCAGGAAGCACATTCAGGGGGGAGGGAGGGGGCTTCAGTGGTCACAGAAGAGCAGTTCTTTCTTTGCACAGTTCCCTACAGTGGGCAAAACCCTTTGGTGATTTTAACAATGTTCAAGCCATTAACTATTTTAGTCTTCCACACCCCTGAAAGACAAAAAAAGAAGTATTATGGGGTTAAGCAAGTGCCTTTGATGCATATCAACACTTCTGATGGCAAATAGATCAAAAATTTTATTTATGTTGGTCAAGATTCTGATCACATTCTTTGATGGCTCAGAATGTAAAATATTAGAAGTAGACATTAATGTTCTTGGTCTAACCCATTTTCTGGGACATGGCATTGAGGAATACTGAACTTACAGGGACAAACAAAAAAGATGAGTTTTCTTACTGTAACACACAGAAAACTGTGGTATAGATGTCAGTGAATATAACATTTTACCGTTCTGTTTCTGTGGAAATTCCTAGTATTTATGTTTAGCCTAAGTATGAGTTTTCTGCTGAAAACCAGATCAACCATTAGTGTTAAAATGTTTATGGGGGGAGCCAGGCTACTAAAGTCCAATTATAGCATTAAAAGTTGTTTATTGAAAAGCATCAGTCTAATAAAGCATTGATTTGAAGGCATAGTCTGTTTCACTGAAGGGTTCTTCTCAGGACAAAGTTCCAGAGGGATGCAGGAATTTCCCAAGGCTTCCTGATGCAATATATCTCAGGCAGATGGCAGGAATAATTTCAGGGTGTGGCTCCAGAGGAGCTACAGGAGTTCTCCAGAGCCTCAGAGGTTCTCTGCAGAATTCTTGGAATTGGACTTGGAATTCTAAGTGGCTGGCAGGGATCTGGTGGCTGGCTGGAACTGTGAGATCATCTTTCTTCTCTCTTCTTTTCTTCCTTTCTTCTTCNTATATCTCAGGCAGATGGCAGGAATAATTTCAGGGTGTGGCTCCAGAGGAGCTACAGGAGTTCTCCAGAGCCTCAGAGGTTCTCTGCAGAATTCTTGGAATTGGACTTGGAATTCTAAGTGGCTGGCAGGGATCTGGTGGCTGGCTGGAACTGTGCAATCATCTTTCTTCTCTCTTCTTTTCTTCCTTTCTTCTTCTTTGGTTTTGTGCAGGCAAAGCAAAGCAGCAGCATAGTAGCTAGATAGATAGGGATTGCTGCTCTGCTGCCAGCCTCTCTGGCTGGGTTTTAACTCTAAATTGATCAATTAACTAAATACACAAATCTAAGACAAGTTCTCTACACCTAATACAATTACAGAAAAATATTACACACTTTAATGTGATTTGACGTAAATTGTTTTTCTCATGTACATGCAGAACTTATCATGTTTTTGACTTTGGTATTATCTGAATATTCTAACATATTTTTTGGCCTTGCTACTATCTGTTTTTAGTAGACTATTCTATCTAAAAACGTAAACAATATTGTACTGTGTTTCGTACTGTGATTTAGTTATGTCTATGAAATACTAAACTTTATCTGGACTTTTAAGGCACTGGCTCTCTACAGCTACTCGGGCAGCCCACATGCCGCCTCTCATCAAAAACACCTAGAAAGCCTAAAGATTTATTTCTATCTCACTGTGATTCAATATATTCTCTTCTCCTTCTAAAATTCAAAAGGGAATTTAACTTCTTGATTTCCAACACATTAGGATCATTGAATCCCCTCATGCCAGTGTAGAACATCTAGAAGGATGTGGAACTCCTGTGCATATAAGTGGCCAGGAGACAACTGAATCTCCAGTCCACAACTGATTGAAAACTCCATGCAGGGCTATAAATAGACTAAGAATTGCTTGATAACTTCCTTATTACTTGGCCTTTTATTTTCAGCTGAATGCGTGTGAATATGTGACTGAAGTATATATTTTTATTTGATGAACATTGAGAAGATTTCTTGGCAAGTTTTTGTAACTCTCAAACAGGAAACAAAGTATTAGAAAAATCTGAAAAGTGTATTAGTATATAAATAAATCTTCAAAAGATGAATAACTGGTAAAAATTTATCTATGATATATTTAAACTAAATGGAGATCACAAAATTATACACTTTATCTGTGAAAATATTTTAATGAGAACAAATAACTGCAATTGGTGGACTTGTCTTCTGAACATGCTTCAGTTAGGACTGTACCATCTGGAGTTACCAGCAATTTGATGAAATGCCAAATTTCTAGTTTTGAATTCACTGATACTACTGTAATCTATTTGATATATTCTTTATTTTGGATTCATGACTAACATCACAATGTGCTTTTTGCAGAACAAAAACTGCCTACAAAAACACTTAGCTTTTCCTATTTTTGGTATTCCTATCTTGTTGTATCTCACAAAGTGGNATCTTATAACTATGAAGCATCTAAGAATATCAAGCAGAGTAATCACTGCATTCATTATCTAAACAAATTCTTTTGCAGCATGGTATTTTGTTAATAATGCTGGTCAGCATCACAAAGAATAACAGTCCCCAGAAATATGATTTAATAAATACATTATTCAAATATACAAACAAGGACAAATCACAGAGTAATTTTACTATGCTATGTAACAATAGATGATTAAAAAAAAACAAAGGAATTGAATGAAGATTACATGAATGAAAAAATAAAGTAGTAAAGCAAAAAAAAGGCATGCTTTTTGGTTTAGAGGTTGTCCTTCCAAGCACCTTTATGTTAGATTCTCTTATTTATGTACAAGTTACTAAGAATAAAATAAAAATATATAATATATATGAAATATAGAAATAGATTTTAGTAAGATTAAAAAAAAAGAAGAGATAAGCACTCAAATAGTCTAGTTACAAAATTTCTGTTTTATCTTAAAATTTACCTTAGAATTTCTTAGTTCAAATTTACCTAGTCTTGTGGCTAGCTTTGATTTTTAAAATTTGTCACTACTATGGCTATAAAATAAAAATATTCTGCTACTTGATCATAACCTTCCTAAATACTCTAATATTTCTCCCTTCAGCTGTTGTATATTATCTCTTCCCCAATAGTTTATTAGGCAGCTTAAAGTCAGTTTGTCCACAAACTGGGGTTTCATGTGTCAGTGTGATGTACACCATATTGTCATAATCTAAATTTCCTTCTCTTTCACAATTACTGCTTGTCTTTCAGCCTTTACCAGTAGCAAGATTTTCCCCTTGTTACCATGGGCACTGTCTTGTTCTGCTGTTTGATGTTCCAGCATCCCAAGTCCAATGTTTTTCTCTATGGGAGTAATTGACCTTTCACACTTTCCTTTGTCTCAATCATTTTAGGCAGAAGATATAAGGAAGGAAGTGAGGAAATGGCTTCATTTATAAACTTCCCATTCTGAAGTTTCTCTTCCTTTTCATCTGCAACTGAAAATCCTTTCTCTACTCTAACACTGAGCAGACAGTAAGAAGGCTTAATAGCAAGGACACACAGCTGCCTTTCCTTTGTGTATGTCCATATATTTGGTGTATTCAGCTTTGTGGGAATAAGGAGCTAAATCATTTGCAATTAAGAGGCAGACCCAAATGATTGGAAAACAACTGAGCTCCTGTAGCATGCATTTCCTTTATTGATATTTTATTTATGACTATATAGCATGTGTATAATGTGGTATATTTTTTATCTATACATTCGATATAAAAGTAATATTAATATCAACTGAGCTATCCAATAGGCAAATCCAGTCTTCTCTTCTACCAGAAAAAGCTGATTGTTGAAAGTCCTAGAATGTCAATTTCTGGCTACAAGCTGAAGAAATCCTTTCTCCCTAGTGCAATTAACCTCTTATTTATCAAGGATAATCACAGGGTTTGAAATCATATGTTCTGTCTCTCTAAGGTTTTGCTAATATTTTCTTCCTCTACTCCAACTCCTTTTTTCCTTATAACAGTTGGTTTTGGATCATCTTTTTCCTCACTTCTTTTTCTTCTTGGCCCCAGAGAAAACAGGGCAAAGTGGTCTAGTTTATAACACCTGTCAAAGGATGATCCTGGATAGGGGCAGTGAACATTGGTTTGCAGTGAACACATTGCTTTTGAGTGGGAGGGACTGAACATCTAGTGAAGTTTTGCTTCCTTTTCCACACTGTCCCAGAACTATGTTTCTGCTGCAAGCATGCCAGCTCATACAGAGGGTTTTATCCATAAAATAACGTAATGATAATACTGATATCCATGTGGAAGACAAAGTCTTAAAACTCTACATTCACAACAGCAGCTTGATAGAAATCAGAATCTGAAGAAAAAAGTGATGGCCTAACCTTCCAGCTGTAGACTTATTACATGGTAAATGAGGATAAATACGTTCTGTTGCAATTTTTGCAGCATATGACCTTTTTTCTTAGTCTAATCAACAAAACAACCAATACTCCAGTTTTCTCTGAATCAATTTTTTAACATCAAAATAAATTTTTCTATGGCAAATCTCCAAAATTCAGAAAGCTTACCTCTGGTACTGACTGAAAAGCAGAATTTTGAGATAATTTAATCTAATTAAAAATTATTAAAGGATTTACAATAATTCCTGAAATAAACTGAAATTCAGTCTGAACGTACAGGGTAATGTGTCTTGTAGCACACTTCTTTTTTTTTTTTTTTTCTTTGTGAGAATCATCCAGTAATTATCATCATTAAAATACAACAAGGAATGCAAATGCTATATTCCTTTTTTCAATAAAATTGTTTTGTGCTTTAAGTGCCACACTGACATTGAAATTAGCCTTTTGACTAGAAAAAGTAAACCATTTCTTAAAAGGATTTTATTTTTGGATAAGATTCCTGTAGATCTCTAGGAAAATTCTACACATAAAAAAGAATACACCATGTAGTCACATGTATTATGTCTGTCTCTGTGGCAATATCAAGCCAATCTTGTACATACCAATAAGCTGACTGAGAAGTGTCTGAGTGTGTACAATAACTCAGAGCATCCCTTCTGTATGTCACTTAGTGAACCCAAGCAGATCACAAAGAGAGCTCCTGTGCACTGGACGTTGCTTCAGGAGTCCTGTATGTTAGGATGTCTCAGGATAACCAGGAACTACTCTGGAGAACACAAAACCATCTCTGTTTAGACCAAAGATGCATCTGGCTGAATATCCTGTCTGCAGCAAAAGATGACAGTGCTCATCTGAAAGAAAAGCAAAATTAACAAAGCTAGCATAGGTACTCCTAGTCTGCAACTTCTGGTATCCAAAACATTCTGTGGGAAGAAGTTCCATAGATCACTCTTATATGTTGTGTGAAGAACCATTTTTTTATTTCATTTTGACCTGCCACATGAAGGTTTTAATGTTTTAAGCCTCTTTTCAATGCCAAGTGTTGTTTCTTATTCATATTCCTCCTAAATCTCTCTGACACTACATCTGGATTGTCTTTTTGCAGACAGAAGAAGGCTGTCTGTTTAGTACAGAACCTCCCCTACATTTGTTCTACTTTATCTGTTCTGACATAAGGAATTGCATACAGTATTCAAGATACAGAAGCACAGTCAATTTATTCTCCAGCACAATATTTTTTCTGTTTTGTTCTGTTTATTTTTTCTTTCTCTTTCTTCTTCTGTCTTTGTTATTCTCTTTTTCTTTTTTCTTCTTTTTTTTTTTTTTTTTGATTCTTACAGAGTACTCAGCTAATGCTTTCATAGACCTATTTATTATAACCGTAAGGTGTTTTCTCAAAATTTGTAGTAAACATCTAAGGATCTATTTTAGTATCTGTAAAACTAGGACTGTTTTGTCTCATATGTTTGATTTTATAAATTTTGTTTCTGAAATTTTCCTGCCTTCTATCACCCAAGCACTCAATCTTTCAGTGTTCACCTGCAATTATTCACAGTCCCCCATATGTTTACTACTGTTATTTGTGTAAAGGCTAGCACATTTTGCCACCTTATTGCTTTCCAGATCTCTTGTGACAAGAGGTAAAAGAAAGTTTTCATATAAAGTTTGTCCATGTCCATATACGTCCATCCTCATTTGAGCTGAGAAGTATCACAGGCAGATTAAGCATGTCAGCTCTTCCACATATTCAAAATTATTTTTTAAAAATTAATCAGCAAATAGACTTGAGATCTGAATTCAGAAGCTCCCACAGAGTTTCTGGACTCAGGGTTCAGGATGAAAATAATAATAATAACAATATGGATTACTTTTCAACAGCTCAAATAAGTGAGGACTCAATACTAGCACTGTTGATCCCATTTGCACAGTATTTTTTTTTGTTTTGTTGTTTGTTTTTTTTTTTCGCCTGGTGAAAACTGAGGTAATTTCTGTAACAGATGGCCACTCAGTGCTACAGGGAGAAAGATTTTGAAAATTTCATAAGGTCTGCTTTACTTTCTTTATGAGGCACTGTAGAAGCATTGCTTTTCATCTTATTGTACAGTTCATCAAACAAAAAGAAATATTTTTCCATTTTGCAATGTGGAGACTGGATGTTTTTCTAGTCCTTCTGGACCAACCATGATTCACACGATTGTCTGAGATTGCAGGAGACTGAATATAATGAGCAAGAACCCTTCCACAACTGTGTTCCCTGGTTCTCAAAGAGCCTATCAACAACAAATTACTACAAAAGAGAAGGAGTAAGTCAAACCAACAGGGAAGGGAAGGGAAGGGAAGGGAAGGGAAGGGAAGGGAAGGGACACAGCATGATAAGAGAACTCCTGTGACAGATGGAGGGACAGTAAAAAACACTAATTCTCTGAATGGTAAACTGGAATGTAGAAGAAAAAGCAGAGGCAAAGAATTTAGGAAAGCCCTGTGCAATATATATTAACTTTAGTTTCTCTTTCCACTTCCTTTAGGTAATTTTGGCACTTTGGGTACAACTTGTGTGTGTAATGTTAAATATTCTTGCTTTTTCTGATGACTGCTTTCAGAATACTCACTAAGTGATCTCAACTGTGTTTGTGCCTTATTGGTGACGTTATGAGAAAATTCCATCTATAAGATTTTCCATTTTGTCTGAAGACTCTGAGCTCATAGGCACTGTAATTTCTCTCAAGAATAAGACAATATTTCATCAGACATTTTTAAAATTACCTCTCTTTACTGACACAGTTTTACTTTCAAGTTTTGGAGACTTTTAGTTCTTATGAGGGACAGTGTGATGCACATCTTGCCTATCAGTGAGGAATCAGTAACAAGAGCAGAGCACCAAGGCAATGTCCTTTCAGTAGCCATTTTTGCTAGGCAGGCATGCTTGCATTTCCTGAAATATTTTTTTTTTTTGTAAATTTTAGGTGTTGGGAACGTTTTTGCTATTCTGATTTTTTAAGAGTACAGAGACTTATAATTAAGCCAAAAGCTTAATTGATTCTCTGTGGTTCAGTCTGAATGCAATGGAAAGATTAAACCAGTATATTTTATGTAAGGAACTCCCTGAGTACCAATGAAATATGAAGGCCAAATGAGCATACATAAAATTTTTGAGGACACAATGATTTCGCAAAAGCTGTTCAATGAGTCTGGATATGCAACTTTCTCATCTGTTGACCTCCTGTATCTTCTTCTTACCCTATGCTAGACTGCGTTCTTCACACTCCAAAGGAGTGTCTGCTTATGGTTTTCCATGCAAACCAGTTTTTGTTTCAAAGGGACTTTTTAGAATTTTTCATACTCCTTCTGTTATCCTGTTTCTTAACACTTATGTTTTGGAAAAAAAATCCAACACAAACCAAATAATTCTTCCTCATGAGAAGGTAAAACTTTCAATTTTGCTCATGTCTGAAATGACAGAAATGCTAGAACAATCGTACAGTCAGAAAATGAGAACTGGAGAAAAGGTAAAACCACCTGTTTTACTGGCAGTGCCAGTGTATGCTGCATTGAAGTTATCCAAATACAATGTAAGAAATACTGTCTGAGATGTGAAGTGTGCAGAAATCTACAGCAAAACATCTGAATAAAGTGAGAAATATTTTAGATTCAATTATGACATAAGAGGATTAAAAATTACAATCTTTAATTTCTTCACTGATTTCGTGCTTAATGCCTGTCATATACTGACACTTTAACAAGTGCCTGTCTACCCAAAACATTATTGCAAGCATGGAAAAATTGCTAGGCTGTGCAGACAAGATGAGATGGATTGGTTGAGAGCATATATCAGGACAAAAAGAGAGGTCTTCCTGGCTCTGGACAGTTGGTAAAGTCCTCTGACCTCCTACAAAATCTTTACCCAGCGTTGCAGGAGACATGCCTGAACATGATAATCAGATAAAAACATAGTTCACTAAAACAACTTCTGTTTCTTATATAGAGGCCATTACAGGGAAGCCACAACCAGTTTTACTTGAGTTACTCTCTCCAAATGTGAGTCCCTACAAACCCCAATACACTGACTATGCAGACAGCCAAGATTTCTGAGCTGTTTATACATACCAGAATAAATCACACTTATAGATACAGCTTGGATCCAGTTGGTTTTGCAACTAATCAAATTATGGTTATATTGGTATAATTCAAAATGTTGACTGAAATAAACTAGAAAAAGACTACAGTAGATGCCAATGATAAATAGATGTCATTGGTAAATGAACTGTACACACTCTTAGAATAATTGGAGGTGAACTTGTCCATTGTACTGTGAAGGGATTTGGAATGCTGCTGTTGAAATTGGCTGTGGGTAGCTCAGTCATGGGAAGATTACTGGCTATATTTGGAAAAATTAACTAAAATAAGAATATGGTAAATAAAAATGTACATTTTTTCCATATTTAATAACGTATTTTTGGAAAAATTCCTTAGAATTTCTATTTTTTCTTTTTATCTAGTTATAAACTGCCCAGCTCTTTATATGAAGAAAGGACTAAGAAATTTGTGTAATTTAACTCTGTGCAATAATTTTAAGCTTTGAAATGAGTAAAACATTCTGTACTGTAGCTATTTTAATCTCATTTCTGTACTAGATATCTCAGCTGTGCAAGCTACAATATTGATTCATCCGGGTGGAATGAAATATGACTAGTAATAGAGATACAGAAAATTCTGTTGATCAGATTTCCTTTCCCTGTCATTGTTCCTGACCATGAATACCTTAGCTTCTAATAGTTCAGCTGAAGAGTGAAAAAAAAGGCTCTGGGATCGGAGCAGTAGCTTCAAAACTGTTGCAAATTTAAGCTCATGGTTCCCCTATTGTGGTGGTACAACTCCCTTTCCTCCTCTATGCCACTCTAGAATCTCACAGAATCACAAAACAACCTGAGCTGGAAGGGTCTCACAAGGATCATTGAATCCAACTCCTGGCCCTGCACAGGGCAGCCCCAAGAGTCGCACAATGAGCCTGAAACCATTGTTGAAACACTTCTTGAACCCTGCCAGGCTGGTGCTGTGACCACTTCCCTGGGGAGCTTGTTCCAGTGCCCAGGCACGCTCAGGGTAAGGAAACTCTTCCTAATACCCAACCTAAATCTCTCCAGACACAACTTCAGGCCATTCCCTTGGGTCCTGTCACTGGTCACCAGAAAGAAGAGATCAGCACCTGCCCCTCTGCCTCTTCTTGTGAGGTAGCTGTAGACCATGATAAGGTCTCTCCTAAATCTCCTCCAGGCTGAACAGACCAAGTGACCTCATCTGCTCCTCATACAGCTTCACCTCCAGACTCTCCACCATCATCGCTGCCCTCCTTTGGATACTCTCCAGTTGCTTTACATCCTTCTTACATTGTGGCACACAAAACTGTCCCCAGCACTGGAGGTGAGGTGCCCAAGTGCAGAACATAGTGGGACAATCTCCTCCCTTGCCCAGCTGGCCATGCTGTGCCTGATGCCCCCCAGGACACGCTGATCCCTCCTGGCTGTCAGGGCACTGCTGACTCATGTTCAAATCACCATTGACCCAGACCACCAGATCCCTTCCCATGGTGCTGCTCTGCAGCCTCATGCTCCCATTTGTACATACATACAGGGTTTTTCCATCCCAGGTGCAGAATCCAAACCTTTTGTTTCTTAAACTTCACGTAGCTGGTGATTGCCCAGCTCTCTAATTTGTCTGCGTCTCTCTTCAGGACCTCTCTGAAGCTGAGGGAGTCAATGGTTTCTCCCATTTCAGTATCATGGGCAATCTTTGAATCCTTAGAGTCCTGTGCCCAAGCTGTCCATGCAGACATTGAAGACCACTGACCCTACAATGGAACCCTGAAGAACCCCTTCAGTGCAGGTCACCAGACTGATGCCACCACATTCACTATGAAACTTTGCACCCAACTTGTGAGCCAGTTAATCACCCTTCGTACGACCTGTTTATCCAGGTGTGTGCTGGACATTTTGTCCAGAGGGATCCTATGAGAGACAGCATTGAAAACTTTACTGATAAAGAAAAATATATCAACTGGCTTAACAGCTGCTTATACTGCCTATAGCACAGTGATACAGTGACATCACTGTGCATAGCCATTAGAATATGGAAACATAATATATATAAATGATAAACATCACTGTGAATTGTGTTTGTTTTCAGATTTAAAATACATAAAGAAACATGACTTCTTTTTTTACTCGTGCCTTTTCCTCACAAGATATAATAAGCAGTACACTGAAATCTCCAACTTATTTTCCACATCCAAGTTCAGGAGAGATATCATGATGAAACTATTTTTTCAACAAACTCCTTTATTGCATCCAAAGAAATTCAATAAAACATTGTAGTAATAGTTTGATTGCCATCGCTTTAGCTTTAAAAGTGTGGTGGGAACCATTATCCACACCTGTCTTAGCAGAAAGGATGAAGAAATAAATGTAGGAAACAACACCTCCAGAGAGCTTCATCAAAGACTTGGAGGCAGAAAACAGGGCTTACAGTACCTTTTATCCCAGCCTTGACAGATGACGTCAGATTCCAGTCCCAGCAGTGACATTTCTTAACTGCTCAGACCTTGAAAACATGCGTTGGAATGACTGTGATTCAAGTGTTCATCTCTGAAATGTTTCTTTTCCTAGAACATCTCTTTGCTCATGCTGTTACATTGCAGATCATTTACTGCATGCCCTGGCTGAGTGGATGACGATGTTTACTCTGCATCAAGCCTTTCAATATCCTCATTCTAAGAGCAATGCTATCTTACACGTTAAGGGCTAAGCGTCAACATTCAGATGAAATAAAGTATCTTTTTCGTTTGAAAGATGCTGCCAGTTCTGCACAAACACAGAGGAAACTGTCATAACACAATCTATGTGCCAGAATAAAGCTATAAAACACTTAATAAAATACTTTAAAAAGCAGGAAAGACATAGTTCATAAGGCAGTTGAAGAATTTTACTTGCATAAATGCAACATAGAGACCTGAATATATTTTTACATTTATAAGAGATGTGTGTTTTGCAAATACAATTAATTTTAATTCAACTAATTCCATCCTACATTATGGCATTAATTATTTTAGCTTTTATTAGGAACAGTTTTGGCTGATACAAGGGCTTTGTCTGCTTTGGGGAAATTATTCCCTTCCAGCCACACTGACTTTTTCACACAAACTCACAGATCTTTTATTATAGTCTATTTCAGACACATCTGACAAAACAAATGAATAAATTTAAAAAAAATCAGACTAATAATAAACTTAGTGTTAAAATGAAACCTGCTTTTGCAGAATTGGATTTTAGCAAGATTCTGCCTCTATTCATTGTTTAATTGGATATATATTTCATTTCTGTCACTTCCTTAGGGATTAAAATGTATTTGCCAGTGAGATTCAATAGAAACCATTTTTATAATTGTTCAATATTTAACCTCTGAGTAACTGACAACTAATTTTGTTGACATTTAATTGCATGATTTTCTAAAGATCTCTTTTGTTAAAGAGCTTGCAGTACAGGTCAGTAGTATTCAGAACACGCTTCCCACGTACACTCATCTCCGGATCCCAGTGCTGTCACTGAAGGTGGGGATGATCGCTGCCCTAGGTGTTCTGAGTAATTCTGCAGTGAGAGTTTACTGCTGCTAGTTTACACATACAGCCTATACAGGCTCCTTGCTTATGACAATGCAAAACTATCAAATGCCCATAATGTACCTGTTCNACATTCACTATGAAACTTTGCACCCAACTTGTGAGCCAGTTAATCACCCTTCGTACGACCTGTTTATCCAGGTGTGTGCTGGACATTTTGTCCAGAGGGATCCTATGAGAGACAGCATTGAAAACTTTACTGATAAAGAAAAATATATCAACTGGCTTAACAGCTGCTTATACTGCCTATAGCACAGTGATACAGTGACATCACTGTGCATAGCCATTAGAATATGGAAACATAATATATATAAATGATAAACATCACTGTGAATTGTGTTTGTTTTCAGATTTAAAATACATAAAGAAACATGACTTCTTTTTTTACTCGTGCCTTTTCCTCACAAGATATAATAAGCAGTACACTGAAATCTCCAACTTATTTTCCACATCCAAGTTCAGGAGAGATATCATGATGAAACTATTTTTTCAACAAACTCCTTTATTGCATCCAAAGAAATTCAATAAAACATTGTAGTAATAGTTTGATTGCCATCGCTTTAGCTTTAAAAGTGTGGTGGGAACCATTATCCACACCTGTCTTAGCAGAAAGGATGAAGAAATAAATGTAGGAAACAACACCTCCAGAGAGCTTCATCAAAGACTTGGAGGCAGAAAACAGGGCTTACAGTACCTTTTATCCCAGCCTTGACAGATGACGTCAGATTCCAGTCCCAGCAGTGACATTTCTTAACTGCTCAGACCTTGAAAACATGCGTTGGAATGACTGTGATTCAAGTGTTCATCTCTGAAATGTTTCTTTTCCTAGAACATCTCTTTGCTCATGCTGTTACATTGCAGATCATTTACTGCATGCCCTGGCTGAGTGGATGACGATGTTTACTCTGCATCAAGCCTTTCAATATCCTCATTCTAAGAGCAATGCTATCTTACACGTTAAGGGCTAAGCGTCAACATTCAGATGAAATAAAGTATCTTTTTCGTTTGAAAGATGCTGCCAGTTCTGCACAAACACAGAGGAAACTGTCATAACACAATCTATGTGCCAGAATAAAGCTATAAAACACTTAATAAAATACTTTAAAAAGCAGGAAAGACATAGTTCATAAGGCAGTTGAAGAATTTTACTTGCATAAATGCAACATAGAGACCTGAATATATTTTTACATTTATAAGAGATGTGTGTTTTGCAAATACAATTAATTTTAATTCAACTAATTCCATCCTACATTATGGCATTAATTATTTTAGCTTTTATTAGGAACAGTTTTGGCTGATACAAGGGCTTTGTCTGCTTTGGGGAAATTATTCCCTTCCAGCCACACTGACTTTTTCACACAAACTCACAGATCTTTTATTATAGTCTATTTCAGACACATCTGACAAAACAAATGAATAAATTTAAAAAAAATCAGACTAATAATAAACTTAGTGTTAAAATGAAACCTGCTTTTGCAGAATTGGATTTTAGCAAGATTCTGCCTCTATTCATTGTTTAATTGGATATATATTTCATTTCTGTCACTTCCTTAGGGATTAAAATGTATTTGCCAGTGAGATTCAATAGAAACCATTTTTATAATTGTTCAATATTTAACCTCTGAGTAACTGACAACTAATTTTGTTGACATTTAATTGCATGATTTTCTAAAGATCTCTTTTGTTAAAGAGCTTGCAGTACAGGTCAGTAGTATTCAGAACACGCTTCCCACGTACACTCATCTCCGGATCCCAGTGCTGTCACTGAAGGTGGGGATGATCGCTGCCCTAGGTGTTCTGAGTAATTCTGCAGTGAGAGTTTACTGCTGCTAGTTTACACATACAGCCTATACAGGCTCCTTGCTTATGACAATGCAAAACTATCAAATGCCCATAATGTACCTGTTCTGCCTGACCTACATGTAATTGGAGACAAGGGAAAAAAGTACTGATGAATTAAACTATTTACAAATTTGGACACCTATGACTTTCCTAACAAATAAAATTCTGCTGGTGGCATCTGCTGTGTCATAATGGAGAGTGGAACTATCAAAGAAATCTGCCTTCAGATGCTCCCTTCACCTGAGTGGGGAACTAGTGAAGCACTCCTGTGACGGTGGGTTCAGCGTGGCCTGGACATTCTGGACAAGAATAAAATGTTCTGGGTGCCATTTGAGCTGTGGGGCACAGAGTTCTCTCAGAGCTGGAGGGGAAGGTTACTACATGGAAAACAAATCATCCTCTGCTCCCACCAGATATTCAAGTCTCATCCTCTCTGGTACCTAGAGCAGTATCACAGACAACTTTTTCAGGTATTTATCTATTATCTGTTTATCCTACTCAGGCCTATACTGTACTGTTGCCTGGTAATGAAGACCATTTGGAATCCTGTCCAAGGGATATGGTCAGGGACACAATGTTGGCTAAAGAGCACAGTTTAAACTACACTTTGGAGATTGGATTAAAGGGACCTGTCACCCTAACAGTGACCTCCTAAAACTGTGTCTTTCGCACATCTTTTAGCATTTATAAACCAGAAAAATTAATCCCTCCCAGCCGGTCCCCAGCAAAAGCAGCCATGAGCTATAGCTTTGTGTTTCAAGCAGGCTGCACGGGCTGCGGGGTTTACACCACCCGAAGCCGCCCCGGCGCTGTGCCGGGCTCTCGGCCCCCAGGGCCGATGCCTCAGCCCCCAGGGTGGATGCCGCAGCCCCCAGGGTGGATGCCCCAGCCCCCAGGGTTGATGCCNTTCAGCCCCGGTGCTGCCCCTTGCTCGCCGAGGCCTCGGGCGGCGGCAGGGGCCGCTGGCGCTGTGACGGAGCGCACGAGAGCCCGGTGTGCCTGCCCGGTGTTCTTCCGGCCCGGTGTTTCACTGTCTGGAGCTTGCTCCTTCCCGTCAACGGTGTAATTTTCAGTTACATTTGGCGTGGAATCTGTTAAATTAGGTCTCCAGATCAGTGCCTGTAAGGGTGTAGGATTTAACGAAAGCGTGAGGTTGGTGGTTGTGGCCTGGAGAGCGCGTTGGGCCGCGCTTGACGTGGTCCTCACGGGATGCACCTGCGGCTCTTGGGGCAGGAGAGCCGCGGTGTTACTGCTGGAAAACCTGAGTGTAGGACTCAAGGTGGAGAGTCTGCACGCCGTACCACGTGCTCTGATGTTGGCATCTAGGGGTTTTTTGTGTTTTTCTTGTTTGTTCGTTTTTTAAATAAAAGGTTTCGTCTTCTACTTCCTGCATCTGTGCTTTGACGTTAAGTGTAGTTAGTGAAAGACAACTGGTTAAATGTGGGCTTTGTTGCAGTGTTAGAAGTCTGCGCACTTTGTTGTAGTAAGTCTTGCGTTTTATTGGGCTGGTGCTGCAACATGTGCTTCTTTTGACTAGAGGAGGCTAAAATAAAGTGTAAGAATTAAAGTGTAAGCTTAAAGATACAAAGCTTCATTAACAGTTAATTGGTTAAAGTTTGGCTTCAGAAGCACTTTCCTTGGTTCAAAGTTTTCCTTGAATATCATGAAGTGATGGAGAGTGAAATTCCTGACTTCCAGGGGCTTCACCTATGTCTAGTGTTTTTTACTTCCAAAATCCAAAAAAGTGTTGTGCTGATGNCCCAGGGTGGATGCCCCAGCCCCCAGGGTGGATGCCTCAGCCCAGGGTTGATGCCGCAGGCGCCAGTCCCGCTCCCTCAGCCCCCCCATCCCTCTGCTCCCGCCCCTCCCCCGGCTCCGCCGCGTTTCGGCGCACGCGCCGGGGGCGGCTNCCGTGTCCTCGTCGGAGTCGGACAGGTGGGTTCAGCCCCGGTGCTGCCCCTTGCTCGCCGAGGCCTCGGGCGGCGGCAGGGGCCGCTGGCGCTGTGACGGAGCGCACGAGAGCCCGGTGTGCCTGCCCGGTGTTCTTCCGGCCCGGTGTTTCACTGTCTGGAGCTTGCTCCTTCCCGTCAACGGTGTAATTTTCAGTTACATTTGGCGTGGAATCTGTTAAATTAGGTCTCCAGATCAGTGCCTGTAAGGGTGTAGGATTTAACGAAAGCGTGAGGTTGGTGGTTGTGGCCTGGAGAGCGCGTTGGGCCGCGCTTGACGTGGTCCTCACGGGATGCACCTGCGGCTCTTGGGGCAGGAGAGCCGCGGTGTTACTGCTGGAAAACCTGAGTGTAGGACTCAAGGTGGAGAGTCTGCACGCCGTACCACGTGCTCTGATGTTGGCATCTAGGGGTTTTTTGTGTTTTTCTTGTTTGTTCGTTTTTTAAATAAAAGGTTTCGTCTTCTACTTCCTGCATCTGTGCTTTGACGTTAAGTGTAGTTAGTGAAAGACAACTGGTTAAATGTGGGCTTTGTTGCAGTGTTAGAAGTCTGCGCACTTTGTTGTAGTAAGTCTTGCGTTTTATTGGGCTGGTGCTGCAACATGTGCTTCTTTTGACTAGAGGAGGCTAAAATAAAGTGTAAGAATTAAAGTGTAAGCTTAAAGATACAAAGCTTCATTAACAGTTAATTGGTTAAAGTTTGGCTTCAGAAGCACTTTCCTTGGTTCAAAGTTTTCCTTGAATATCATGAAGTGATGGAGAGTGAAATTCCTGACTTCCAGGGGCTTCACCTATGTCTAGTGTTTTTTACTTCCAAAATCCAAAAAAGTGTTGTGCTGATGAACCTTGAAGACGAAAGTTTCATAACTTCAACTTACTTATTGGTCTTGCATGTATCTCAGTCTTTGTTTTGTTTTGCATTTTAACTCCCTCCACTGATCAGTCTTTTAGTCTGATTTTTTTTTTCATCTTTCTGCTGTATTGGTATTGTTCCAAGAAGTACATATTTGACTTTTTCAAAAGGTTTATTTGGAGAGGTGATCTTATTTCTTCTCATTACTATGAGGATTTGTTGGAATAAATTAAGGAGCTCTAGAAGGCTGTCCATTTACTTGGGAATGAGACTATGGTATTAAAAGAATCTAGAAAGGAGTGATTTGGTTTTTTTCTTCAGGTAAGAAAGGCTGTTTTATATAAGTTTGTTTATCTCACTGTAATTTTTGTGTAAGTTGTGTATTGTGTTTTTTCAGTTACTAGGAACAGTTGCTCCATATTTTTTTCTTCCACCAGCCCTTGAAAAACCTAGACCTTTGCTAAAACGAACATGTTTACTTGAATAAGGACTGGTTTCCTACTCCTCTCTTTACTTGAAGTATTAAGGCAATAAAAATCTCTTACACATGTGGTAGTGAGAAATATTGAATTACTCTGTGTGAATATTTACTGGGGGATTTGGACAGGACGTGAATTACAAAACTAATCTCTTTTATTTACAAAAATTAGAATTTGTTTCCCTTCATTGTGCGTGATGCATTGCTTGGAATAAGTATTTTCTTAACTTTCACTCAGAATTATGCTAATGTTGGGATGTTTCAAGAACAGTGTTTGTGAGAAGGCAATGTGTAACTCCAATGTTTGTTTCTTTATTCAGTGATACAGATTCAGATAGTTCATCAACTACAGTCCTCTCTTCAACTTCAGCAGTATCTGATGAAGATGATCGTCTGAATGAGAAGGAGAACACATTTTCCTCTATTAGGACAAAGGATGAGTTGCTTATTGATGTAAGTACGGTGTGGTAGTTTTTAAACCCTTCCTACTAACCCAACTAAAAATTTATATTTTAAGTCAGTCCTTCTGTGTCAAGATGGGGATAGAGTCAGAACAGTAAAAGAGAAACTCCAAGGCTGAGCTAGACACAGTTTAGTGTGTAAAGCAAAAGCCACCCACACAAGCAAAGCAAACCCAGAAATTATTTTACCGCTTTCCATGGACTGGAAGGTGTTCTGCCATCCCCAGGAAAGCTGGGCTCCATCATGTGTAACCATTGCTTGGCCATACAAACACCATCACTGCAAATATCCCTTGTTCTCCTTTTCCACCCATCATTGTATGCTGAACATGATGTTACATGATATGGAAGGTTCCTTTAGTCTGTGCAGGTCACCAGTCCTGGCTGTGCACCTCCAAACTGCTTTTGGACCTCCTCACTGATGGGGTGGCATGAGAGGCAGAAAAGACCTTGGCTCTGTGTAAGCCCTGCTCAGCAAAAACAAAAACATCTCTGTATTATCAGCAATGTTTCCAGCACAGATCCAAAACACAACCCTGTAACAGCCACTGTGAAGAAAATTGACTTTCCTTCAGTTAAACCCACCACAGTTAATAACATTGAAAGTCATGTTTTTCAGGTATATGTATTAAGGAGTGTTAGTGGAACTGTTTTAGAAACCTCTTGCTTTGAAGCAAGGATTGACAGATACTGTATGTAGTGTGGCAGAAGGTACCATTTTGAGATACAGGATGAGAATTTTACCTTCCTGCTGGTCTTTGGCCTTTGAAAGTGACTAAGTTAGGTCTTAGCAGTGAACTTGATTTAATGTTGGAAAAATTACTGGTTGGTAGAAGGATGTGATATTTTAATCTGAATCATGCTTGCATTTAATGGTATAACATTTGTGATAGTCTTGGCCTTTTCGATCTTTACATTGCCCTATAAGCCTTTGCCAAACACTTCTGTTAAGAGTGAAGATTATCAGTTAAAGTGTTGATAAACCAGGATAAGATTCTTCTGTTTTTGTGGGATTTTATTTCTAGCTGTAGCCTTTAAAGGTGCAGTTCAGTGCTAAGATTTGAACTCTTAGAATTCACAGGATGTTGAATTTGAAGATAGTGCTTACTCTAGTTGCCTTGTATTTCATCAAGTCTTTACCAAATTCACAGCATCATAATACATACATAGAAATCTTAGTTTATGAGTAAATTGGAAGGAGATGATTAACTTGGTGTTAATCAGTCTTTGATAATAGATTTTGATCCTTATATTTGAGGAAAAAGCCTAATTTGAATATTGTGTAGTAGTCACTTTTGAATCTGAAGTTTGGCTTTTTGAGTTCTCTCTGATCTTTAGTTATCCTCTTGTAGCAAATGCAACTTTCAGCTAAAAATAATTTCCTATGTATAAGTTGTTGTGATGTTTATGTCTTCTGTGATGATTTAAGTCATGGTATAAATGGACAGACTCCATTTTGTTAAATCAGATGATACACATCTGCTGTATTTTATGCTATATTGCCTCTTGCTGTGTACATTTTTCTTCTAGCATGCATTGAATGTTGTTGCAAGTGGTCTTATATTTTGATTTCTGATTGTTTAATTATTGTGTTGTAGATCGAGCTTGGATGTAATGTCCATCAATTGTTGGCTTTCTCCAGTTAAATAAAATCGGCTTCTGCCATATTTGTGATGGAAACGTGTAGAATAGCTTCTCTGTAGGAAAGATGTCCTCAAAAGGGGTGGTCCCCCAGGATGAGTTCCTTTAGGATGATTCTGAAAGAGGCAAATTAAACTAGATTAAAAAAAAAAATCCTCGAAATGACACTGGATTTTTCCAAACTGTCAAATTTCTGCAGTAACAAAGTAATAAGTGCCTTTTTGTGATACTATATTCTAAACATGGACTTGATGTTTGCAGGAACTGCCTCCTGTTGAAGTCTTATCAGTAGTTCTTCCAGATAATGTTGAAATGAAGCTCTTTGGGACAGTTTCCACCATCATTGAGCAGCTAGGTAGGCAAGATTTGCTTGTTCTTTTTTTATTTATTATAATTTCTATATATCTCTGCATGAATTGTGTTCTTAGCTGTTCCTTCAGTGTCAGACCTGCAGCATCATATTTCCGGGGGTAGTAGGTTGCTGAATTGAAATTCTGATTAGCAGATGACATTTGTGTTGAATTATCTTTCACTTGACTTACATGCATGTGTGCATATGACTTCCATGTTTAATTTTTTAATTAAAACCCCTTTTTTTCTACTGTGTATTATGTTTTTTATAGTGATACTGGCTACAGTTATTGTATTTTAAGAGTTGTAAGAAAATCTTCCAGTTGTAGGTGCTATTTTATATTATTCCAGTATATAGGAGCTGTATAACTGAAAGCACAAATGCAGTACAATGCAGTCCCAAGTGTTCGCTTGTTAATATATGAGGACAGGAAAAAGACTTGTTTCTTCAACAGTGCAAGTTCTTTTTATTTGTTTGTTTGTTTGTGTATTTATGTCTTTGTTCATTCCACTTCTGGCACCTTGAGCAAATGAAAGCTGCCCACATTAGCAGTCAGAGGATGGTGTGACTAACATGATTTGTAGGTGAAGGGTAAGCTTAGTGGGATTGAGATACAGAATGGATGTAAGTTTAACTGCAAGCGTAGAGATTAGCGATCTTTTCGGATCTGTGTGGGACCTCAGTATTTGATAAATGAAATCAAAGGTTTGCTGAAGCTCACATTATTAAAATATCCACAGTATGTTTGTATTTAAGCTATTTCAAACATTCCATTTGGCTTGAACTGCATCCCAAGCAATTTGTTTATGAAAATTAGAAATAAAGTTCAATTTTGAAGTTAAAGTATTTCTGCTGAATGCAGTACAAAAGAAAGTAAATGACTTCTGCTATTAATTTTTCTTTTAAAAGACTTCAGGTAATACAGGCAATTCCTCTACATTATTTTATTGGAGTGAGATTTAATTTCATTCATTTGCAGGAAGCTGGGTGTAGGGTGTGGAAGGTAGTAATCTCGTTGTTTTCTACTTTGCCTTTCTTGCTTATAGATATTAATGGGGACTTCAAGAAGGCTGCCTTCAGCTAAAATGATACTTTGAAAACAAGTTTTAAAAAACAGTTGAATTATACTTGCTGTTATACTTATTTTTTGTTTAAAATGTGAAGGTATAAACAAAATGGTTTTAAAGACTGCAGTTTTGAAAACCATCCTTAATTCTTATCCTCGCTGGTGAGTGTAATCTTTTCAAATACAGGTTTACTGGTAGGTAAGTTCTTCAGGTTGCATCCTATTTTATGTAAAGTACATGTTTAAAGTGTTGAATTAGGTTTGTTGCTGAAAGTTAGAAAGCTAATAATCGTAATGAAATAAACCCATATGAATGGCATAAACCTCCAGGACTTCTGTGATTATTTTCTTGCTTTTACTACCTTGCTTTTTGACTTCACTTTCTCCACATTTTAGTTTTTTTCTTGTTCTTTTGAAAACAGCCCTCATTTTCAGTCAACTTGTGGCTGTGTTAGGGATGTCAGCTAATTGGGGATTGTTTTTTGATTTTTGAACTAAATTGATAGCTCTGTATACCAGGTTTGTATCTAGTCTGAGGGGAGTTGGTTTCTCATTTAGAAACCACAAATGTTATTCTGACACAGCAGTCAGTATTCTTTTTCTGTCCCTTTGATGTCCCTCAGAATCTCTGCTGTTCTCTGTAGCAAGTTTCCAAGTTCATTAGTCTGCAGTGAGTGAGTGATACTTGTAAGTGGATATTTCATCCTGTGAGGTAAATTTGAGGCTAGAACAGTGTAGGTTCATGCTTACTGTGCAATAGCTAAAAGCAAAATAACAGTACTTTCTGTGAACTGCTTAGTGTATCAGAATTTTACAAAACTTTTGCTGTGTTTTGCTTCAGGGTACTTAAAGAGAAGAGAAAAATTCACTGTGTGGGTTGGGGTGTGGAAAGTAAACAGCTTTGGTGTATATGAGAAACTTTCCCTGGGGCTGTACTTGCTTGGGCCCTGCAAGAGTAGAAGCTGGTAATTTAGGCTGGGTTGGGGTAGGGGAAGCTGTAAGTTAAATAGGATGGAGGTGGTAATGTTTCTCCTAAGTTTCATGGGACTCTGGTGCATTGTACATTTTCAGAATATATTTTCCTTTGCCTACTGCAGGCTGGGAGCTACGTGTGGTGAATCAAGTTGAGAACATTATCTGAGAGTTTTTGGTGTGTTGTGTTTTGTAGGGTTTCTTTGTTTGGATGCTTGGGGGTTTTTTTCCTTTTTTTTTTTTTTTTTACTAAGATACTTTTCTTATGAGGTTTAAACAACACATTGGGTTCTTTCACTGTATATTTTATTTTAAAGGTAGGCATGAGAAAAATTGATTTAACGAATTCTCTTGAAATTCAGTGAACTGTTAAGCTGTATAAGAGATTGTGTATATGCATGTAAAAACACCATCAGTTGCTACTGTGACTGAACTGCCAGACAGCTTTTGTGTTCTGGCATGGTTCTTAGGACTCCCTCTTTACCCCAGAGAACAATAATTCTGTAAGCAGTGTAAATGTTACCACTCATCTAACATTGGAGAAGGTGTGTGTGATTTTAAGTACTTTTATAGGTATGCAAGAATATTTGGTTGCAGCTCTACAAATTTAAGCAGACAAGTAGTGGTGTGATTTGTTAAGTTGTACTGCAATTAATTACATGCTTTGGAAACAAAGTTCTGTTTTTTCTTCCTGTTTTAGTAATAATTGAGTCACTGAGAGGCCTACCTCCAGTAGATGAGGATACCATAATTTTTAAAGAAGATCGCCAAGCAGCAGGAAAGGTGGGTGTAAAATAAAAACTTGTTATTTTAATATAAAACTGGAAGTTATTCTGTAGTCCTCCAGAAAGTAGAGTTGAATTTGACTAAGTGAAAGATAATGTTTCCTTGATATATGTTTTTCTTTCTGCCTTTGAGTCTTGCTGTATTCATCTGTTTTTTTAATCTCAAGAATTTCTAACCTGGAATTAATTGCATCCTCACAGAATTACAATATCTGGTGAGTTTCTGGTGTTTGATGAGCATTCTTATGGAGAGGAAGAGATTGCTGTATGATGTACAATGTCTTGGAATAACAGGCTGTGTGGTCTTTTACTGCCAGATAGGGGCAGTGGTTAGAATGAAGTTTTATGAAAAAATGGGGAATATTTTCTATGCTCTGCTGTTCTGATTTAAGGCCAATGAAGAATATTTGCTGAGCAGTTTGTTGCATTGAATTTTCTGTTTTCTGTAGAGGGAAAGCCATCATCCACAATAGTTACTACTGAAATATCTTTGATTGCTAGGTGTGAGTGGAGCAAACTTAGCCTGAGTTCCAAATGTTCTGTAAAACATGGCAAAATTCTCTGTTCTCCATGGAATTGGGGAACAAGCAGTAACTGTTGTAAAGGCATCTTGTAATAATGAGCTTTGAGGGAAAAATGATCAGGAGATTGTTCCAAGTGTTACAAGACTTAAAAGCATAACAGACACAGAAAAACAGAGATTTGACAAAAGGAAGGATTACTAAGGATGTGAGAATTTTCTTTTCCACATAATAACAAACAGGAGTTGGGGAAATACACTGTCAAACAAAATTCGATAATAAAACTAAAGTGTGAAAGGAACTTTTATTTGATGCTGCATTTTGAAAATATATTTGGCTTCTTAAATATCATTGTCTATAATGAAATTAACTACTACTAATCTACTTGTAGTTTATTTAAACACTTTAATTTTATTTCTTTCAGATATTTGAGATATTTGGTCCTGTTTCACATCCCTTTTATGTGATAAGATTTAACAGCCGTGAGCATATCAAAGAGACCGGTATTAATGTGCAAGATAGTATGTATTTTGCTCCATCAGTGGAAGACTTTACCCAGTATATATTTGCAGAGAAACTAAAACAGTGAGTCTGATCTCTTTTCTAATCTGGTTATAATGGTTTTTTATATAGCTAAAAATTTTGGATTAAAGTTGAGTCTTCAGTGAGAGACTCCAGTATTAAACTTAACGGTATATTTCCTTTAGATATTCTCAGCTATGTTGTAATAACATGACTGTACTATTTTGCATTTGAGAACAATAGAGTAGCTGTAAATTGCAAAGTTTTAAAGTGCTGTAATTACCAAAGTTTAGATTCTTATTCTACTTAATATACTAAGCTTGATTTCTTTTTATGCTGGTGTTAACTAAAATACCGCAGCCAGAAAAGTTCATTGATACTTCCTCCACACCTTCTGACACACATATACATGAGTATAAAAAAGACCATTTTTCAAGCTGGACTTCGCAGATTTTATTCTTCTTTAGATTCTTGTATAGTTTCAGAACTGATAATAAACTTGTTTGCATTCTGAACAAGTTCATATTAATTTACTATTTTTTTCATATTACAAGGTTGGAATTGAAATGTAATTATGAATAAATCTGTTACACAGCTGGAGGATAACAATTCTAGATAAAAATTACCCTCTAAATTTGCAAGAGAGGAGGTATTTGAGTGACAATGTAATATGATGCTCAGAAACTTCTCAGTAATGTTTGTGTATCCCAGTCTGACTGAGGAAAGTAGCATGCATAAATAGAATAGGACTCAATGCCATTTAGAGGCAAGTGTACTCAAAGACACGGACTAAGAAATAAAACATAAATGACAGATAGATATTAGTGTCTTAATTACTGATGAGCAATCATCTGAAATAACTATAGGCTAGATATCTTTTGTCATACGAGTGACTTAGTTTCTGTTTATTAGGATTAGTTCTTAGGGGTTGATTAATTGTCTGCATTCATTACAATTGTGCCAGTATTCATACTGAGTTGTTCTCTTTAGTCAAACATATAGCCAGACCTGCAGGAGTCTTCTTTTTTTTTTTTTTTTTATTTAAAATTCCCAATTTCTGTGCAAGCAACAAGCATATTTTCTTCCCTTCAATGAGTACCAAAATAGATCACTTTCTTGCTCTGATACTTTTTTGTTTTTCTGCAGCATTTTGATGCCAGCTGGTCTTTGATTTGCGCTATTAAACTTTGTTGCTTAGCACAGTAAGTGCACAGACTTTAATCATCTGCTTGCTGCATCAATAACCCTGTGCTGTACTCAGCATCTGAGATGGGAGACTCATGTTTTATTTAGTTTCATGCTATGGAAATAGTTTTGGAAACCATTTTTCATTTGATTGTACTTCACTATCATAGGTGGTAAAAACCTGAAAACTAGGCAAGATAGTTTAGACTTCTATGGCTTACCTGCACAAATGAACAGTGCTTTAGACATTATTTCTTGTCTCGATTAGAATGAGTAGTGTGACTTAAGTAACAGTATACTGAAACAATATTTTATTTCTGGGTTTTGTCAGTACAATTTCTTAAGCTCATGTGAGGTATTTGGTGCTATTGATTGAAGCTGACATTTCACTAAATAGGTTTCATTAAAATGGATGAAGAATTTCTAATTTCTGACTTGTGCTGTAATGCTATATGAAGAAACCTTAATGCTATAAAAATGTGACATGGATAATAGAAAAGTCAAGCTATGATCAGTGATCACTAGATGACCTTTGCACCTTAGTAGATGGCAAATTTGATAACCAATAATTTTTATTTTCTGCTTATTTTCTTAGTTTGTGTGCAGACCAGATTGTGGAGTACTACAAGCTTAAAGTTTTAAAACTGCTGCTCAAACTTGGTGGTTCTTTGAAAAGGAAAGGAATCAAGACTAAGATCTGAAAGAAACACTGAGTTTGAAGGTTTTTCTGAAATCTGAAATGCAATCGGCCGGCATTGTACAAAGTTGCAGGGCTGTGCATAGGCTTTAATCTTTATAGAAAAGTGAAAGGGTAACACTTTCCGAATGCAAAATATTGTTGCTAAATATAGGCTTGTGTTGTATTGCCTGAAACCCAGTTCTAAAAAAGCTCATGTATTTTCATGATTCCTCTGAATTACCTTTTGTTAGACTTCAAGATCTTACAGTATGTAATTTCACAAATCAAAGAATTACTATATTGTTCTTTGCAGAAGATATTAAATACCTCAGAGAATGAAGAGCAGTTTTAGTTTGCTCTTTTGTTTTCAGCATTTTGTTGCTGAAATGAGGAAGGCTGCTTTGGGAGCATAAGAGAAGCTGCCTGACCTTGAGAGGTTTAAAGTTTGCAGTCAGGGATGTTACATATTGCTGAATGACCACAGGGCTTGACAGTTCTTATGTGCTCTGGTATTTCTGGCAGGCATGTGTTGCTTCAAAAATAACAAGATGAAAGGAAGAAACAGTTCAGTTCAGAATAATAAAATAAAAGTTTTCCACAGCTGAGAAATTACTTGTATAGAGTCCTTCTCTTGCGTTCCTCCCTTTAATGTATTCTTCTAATTGAACTTTAAAATTTCTTCCTTGCCTTCCTTTTTATCCCAAAAGGACATGTATAATCACAAAATCACAAAAGGACATGTAGAGGTTGAACTTCAGTTTTATGGTTAGGGATTGAGGCATGATGTACCTCCAGATGACTTGCCCGTGCTCTCATGGGTGTGACTAAGGACCTCTGAAGTCCAGGCTGCTGATGCCAATGGTTATGTAGTTTTTTGTAGCTGCTGCTACTTGATTGTTGCTGACTTGATGAATGCATAAAAAACTGACTGAAGGCATTTCACACGGAACACATTGATGTTTTTAACTGTGTGGTTCCATTTTGCAAGTAAGAATTTTCAGTATTGCACTGTTTTATACAGTTTTTCTGCATAGATAAGGATTGTACCTTGACATTTTGGACCACAACACATAAAATTTGAGAGCAGCCTGGGAAAAACCTTCAACAGACTACTGGCAATGTAATTTAGATCAACGTCACAAATTCTTTGCTAATCAAAGAAATTACTTGCTTTTTAGTGGAGGACTTTGCAAGTGGGTTAAATAAATTTGACTAATCCAAATTTATTTTGGTTCCTGTCAGGCAAGACAATTGAGCTTTTGTTTCTTTAAATGTCTTTTGCCTTGCAATTTAATTTTATGTTTACAACAAAATGAAAGATGAAACCTAGTTATCTAGCTTACACTGTCATAATAAGATTTTAAGCCAAGCACTGAGGGTCTTTTGGTTCTGAATTTACTTTGCTATAGTTATTCTGAATTTGCTTTGCTATAATTATACTGAAAGCCTCTGTCTTACTGAATGAGATAATTTTTCTTTTTAACTGAAGATACATGTTTTGAAACTGGAAGAGTCAGAATGCTTGTGATTGTAGTCAACAGTTAGCATAAGAAAGTTGCAATGAACTGTCTCAGTTCATGTTCAAAGCAGTTAAGGTTCAAAAGGATTTGTTTAGAGAATGTTGACCAAAACTTAGTATTAAAATGGATGTTTCACTGGAATGTTCAGTTACCACTTGAAGTAGGAAGATTTTTCAAGTGTAATGAAGCTCTGAGTTGACCTATATGTCAACTAAGTCTATATGAATATTTACTTACAAACAATATTTAAAACCAAGTAACACTTTGAGAAGAGGAAGCTCTTGTTCTAGGAGACCTGATGACTTATAGAAGGTGTTAGCCTTCCTTTGTCTGGATTGTCTAATTTGTGTTTTGTGATTTTTTTTTTTTTTTCTTTTAGGGATAAAGGTTCAGATGCATCTTGGAAGAATGACGAAGAACCTCCACCTGAAGTAACTACAGAGGGTTTTTTTTGTTTATTGTTTTGGATTGCACAAGTCATGTGTGGAAAAAATTCTGTGCAGAACAAGCAGTTAGCAAGCTTATCTTTTTGTGGAATGAAGACTTGAATGTACCTCTTCATTGAAAGAAAGAATCATACTTTTCTTGGAGAGGTCTTGTAGTGAGTGTAGAGAGTACTACCTGTCTCTCTACTTGATTTTTAAGGTTGGCAAAATGTGTATATCTTTAGTTTCTCCAGTCCTTCAAGAACATATTTGACAACCTGAATGTTTAACTTTGGGTAGCAGTGCTTTTACCTTCCATAATAATTTTGCTTCTGCTTGGGAATTTTTGTCCCTGTCATTTTTTCACCGCAGCTTTGTCTTCAGTTGGCCACTGTCAGGTTTTTAGAAAAAATGTTTTAGTTGTTGTTTCACCTGACTTGACTTTGTCTCTGTCTCTGTGAAAGCTTGTTTCCCCCATACCAGTGTCTGAAGAAGAGCTCGAGATCATCTGTTCTCTTGTTGTTCCAAGGACTTGTTTATTCTTTATCTTACATTTGTGATTCTGGCCTGCTGAGATCTTCCTTGCAGGCCAGGTTGTGACAAAACCCCTCTGCCCTTGGGACAGCACTACCTTTTATACTAAAAACTTCGTATGCTTTATTTGCAATAACTCTCCAATACCTATCAACTAGATTGAACAGTGTACCTTTACTCTAAACCAATTAAAATGTGCCACCATCACAGCAGAAGATGGAGAACAAGAGACAAAGAAGAAGGACGGGACACACTCTATTTCCTCCATCTTTGCCCCTTAAACTCACATAAAATCCCCAAATTCTACTTTTTCACCTGTGATATGTAAATTATCATTCTACCTAAAATTCGTGTAACTTATAAATTTTCCAGGGCAGTCAGAGGGATGTCCTGGTTCCCACAGGCCACAAGCAATTATTTGTCTTTAAAGGCTTACTAGTACTCTGCAAACTTACTACTTGGACATTTAAGCTGTCTGCTTTTCAAAATTAACTTGGCATCTCTGTTGCATTCTTTGAATGGCTTCTTAGCTTTCTCTACAGTCTGCTGTTATAAAACAATAGTTCCATGAGAGGAAACAGGCTTCTTCCATAAAAAAGGCCATCATAAAAGGTCATGTAGAGTTAGGAGCTCCCTGTGAGCATTGATGTCATTTGCTATAGGATCTGTAAATCGTTCTTCAGTGACTTTGTACTAGTGGTTCTTAACTCCACTCTAGCTGTACATTTTGTGAGTATTCGATAAGAATCACAAGTCTGTTAGTTTTGTTGAGGTGTTTTCATGAGATTTACTTTCCATCACAACAGTTGAGTCACCTTCAATTGCAATTCCTGCTTTAAGCATGTCTTGTCCAAAGTAGCTGAAATTCCTAGAAGCCTTGTGTCTACTGTAGTATTCTAAATAGATCTATCTGCTTGTTTTGAATCTTCCAAATGGTGACCTTCTTAGCATAATTCTGTGCTATGTAATATATGCTTCTCACTCTGTAATTTGGTAGGAAAGATGTGTTTTGTGGGGTTTGGAATTTTTTTTTGTGGGAGGTGGTGGTGCTTGTTTGGTTTTCTTTTTCCAGTGTTCAGCTGATTTTCAGGATGGAATAGAATAGAGTATTTCAGTTGGAAGGAACATACAGCGGTAGGGGCTGACAAATTGAGGGCTGATGTTGAAGCATAAGCTGAAGTGTGTTGTGAAAAGCATTGTCCAAATGCCTCTTGAATACTGACAGGCTCAGGGTGTCAGCCACCTCTTTAACAAGTCCCTTCCAGTGTTTGACCACCCTCTCTGCAAAGAAGTACTTCATTATTTCCAGTCTGAACCTCCCTGGTACAGCTTTGGACCTTCCTACTCATCCTCTTACTGCATACCAGGTGGAAGAGATCAGCGCCTCCCTCTCCCCTTCCTCAGGAAGCTGTAGAGAGAGCAATGAGGTTGCCTCTCAGCCTCTTTTCCACCAAATGAAGCAAGTCCAGAGTCCTTAGCTGCTCTTCACTGGACATGCCTTCCAGTGCTGTCACCAGCTTTGTTCCCCTCCTCTGGATGCAACCAAGGACTTTGACATTCTTGACATGTGGTGCCCAGAGGTGCACAGAGCACTCAGCATGAGGACCCCCCAAGGCTGAATGCAGCAGGACCATCACCTCTGTTGGTTGTCTGCTCCTGCTGTGCTTGATTCACCCCAGGGTAGGGTTGCCCTCTGGGTTCCAGGACACCTTGCTGACCCACACTGAGCTGCTGCTGACCGGCACCCCCAGATCCCTCTTGGCAGGGCTGCTCTCCAGGCACTCCTCGCTCAGTTTGGACTTGAGCCTGGTGTTACTTCATCCTAGATGTGCAGCATTTGGACTCATTAGAAATCATTAGATTTCATCCCATTAATCATTGCCCAGGGCCTCAATCTACCCTAGTTCCTTCTGCAAGGCCTCCTGTCCCTCAAAAGAGTTGATGGCAGTTTGGTATCATCAGCACATTTGCTCATGGTGCTTCTAAATGCTGCATTCAGATCATTGAGAAATACAGTGGACAGAACTGGCCCTGGAACTGAACCCTGAGGAGCTCTGCCCTTCAGGTAGTTCTTCACCCATTGCACCATGAACCTGCTCATCCCACTGTTTGACAACTTGTCCAGAAGGATGCTTTTATGGGCAGTATAGAATTTTCATTCAGAGTCCTTATCCCAGGATGATTGTTCTGGCTTGAAGGAGAGATATTGTGACATGATTTTTTCTCTCAAAGACAGGTCCTGTAATATATCAGTCTGTCAACTTGGAATGTTGCTTTTTCCACTGTAGTGAGTGAGGGTGATGCATTTTGAAATACTGTTTTTGTTTCCCATAAATGAAACTGAGCTGTGTGGTGCTAACTTCTCTCAAAGACCGCCTGTCTGTCAGTTCTGACTAAATTTCCTTCCTTTCTTGTAGAGACATGATCTCACAGAGAATCATAATTTGAGAATTAGAAGTGTTGTATAGGAATTGGACTGTAGGTATGTTATCCATAGAGTTTTGAAAGACTGTACTTACGGACTTTTGGCTTGTCTTAGCTTGCTTTCATTCAGCAATTTGCTCATGGTGATGATACCAAATAGACTTATTGGCTAATTCTGAGTTCTTCTGTTTTTTAGTCATGTTTTAAAAGCTGTTCAGAAGGTAAGCTTGTAGATATGTAATTCGAATTTGTAGGAGCCCATGAAATTTTATTGGCCAAGTAGTCAGTCAAATCTGCAGATACATATTCGTTGCCTTTTCCAAAGTTTGGGATTTTCTGTTAAAAGATTTTTCTTAATTTAAATTTGCTGTACCTCACTATAGGAAGGAACAAAGAAAGCTTGAAAAAAGTGAGTAATGACAAGGGTGGGCACTTTTCTGATGGTGTGATCTGTGTGCTCTTGTTTTGGAAAAAACCCACATCTAACATCTTGTAATCCTCAATTATAATAATCTTTGGTTAGTTCTGGCAGTTAAGAGTTTATACCATGCTATCTCGAGCTGTGACTGTTGATGAGCTGATAAAAAGTAGCTTTTGTTGTGAAGGTAATAGCTGTTGACAGGGTTGCAGATTAAATTTTATGCTATTGGTGCTTGAAATTGCCTCTTATGGCCAGACCCTTTTAGAGACCTCAGATTGCGGCTGATTTCTGGCCAGCCCCTACAGTAAACTGTGTGCATTTGTTGGAGTCACTTCTTTTTGTGATGGTGTGAAGCTTCATTTTTGTATGAATGTTAAATTAATCCATGATAGGCCTTTCTTACTTGCTACTTTTAGTTATATGGTAACTATTCCTCTTTTGGCAGGCCCTTAACTAGACCAGCTTATTTGTAGAGTCACAAATACAATCTCTCCTAACTTTGTCTTTGGGGTCAGAGGATAACAAAGTGTGATCTGTATGCTACAAGGCTAGAAACAGCAGATAACTGCAGATTTTCTGTGGGGTGACTTCTATGGGATGTTATGTGGAAATTAGGTAGCAGTTAAAGGTACCTATTGCTGTTTATTTCTGCACTACTGGAGTGTGATGTACTGGAGTTCTTAGAAAAGTCAGGAGTTAGAGAAAGATTTTATTTAATGGTATACATCATCTTCCTGTAGTTCTTATGGCTTTTTTGAGTATGTCATCCTGTTATATAGTAGAATAAATAGTTGTATTCAGAATTAACTTTTATGAGGCTTTTTAAGCACTGTTTTGGTGCAGTGTATTTGAGATCCATGCTCTGTGTATGTGACAGAGAGATAGAAGTAAGCAGCAAAGCCCCTACTTTCAGAATTGGGAAAGGCATGATGGGAACAAATCCTAGCCCTTTTAAGTCATTTAGAGTGAGCTGTTTTTCAGGGAACTAATTAATGCTGATAGATTTCTTCCCTGTCTCTGATAACTTGTCCTCAGTCATGTAAGTTAGGATTCAAAAGGTAGCAAAACCTTGTGTAACAAGAAGAAAATGTTGCAGGGATGTTGAATCTGTTGTAAACAATAGCATTAATCAAAGCTGAAAATTTCTTTGGAATAGAATTGCTATTGGACATTCAACAGAAAGCGTTACTAAATATTCTGTAGAAAATTCCAGTTTAGTGACAATTTTAGAGTAGAGATTTTTTTAATGTAGTTTTAATGCTGAATTATGTATTAGTTGCCAAGTTAATTTTAATTTATTAAAAAAACTAATTTTTTAATTCACTTAATCTGCAGTTGCTCTTTGAAAGCTTTTTCTTGACAGTAACCAGCCAGCTCCTTTTCTTTTCTTACTAATAACATCTAGGGAATCAAACATTTGTGTTCAGCACTGGAATGTTGTTCTTTTCAGGAAAATTAGAAAGGATAACTGAGTCATGCATTGATTGTGTTATGATAAATTTTTGGAGTATTAGCTTTTTTCTTGTGCTGAGAAGCTAGCTGATTTTTTAAATTTTTTTTTATTTTTAACCAGGCTTTGGATTTCAGTGATGATGAAAAAGAAAGAGAGGCAAAACAGAAGAAAAAGAAGCCTCGAAGTCAAGGAAGGAAGAAAGTCAGATCAGAAACATTTCCATCAGGTGAGTGAATGCTATGTGAATGCTTTTGTCTGCTAATCTAAGTTTGGAGTGCCCATTTATAACTATCTTATAAGTTTTTCTACACTTAATAGTAATTCTGTACTTTTTAATTTGAATTTGTGGCTGCATTCCGTATTTTTTATTTTAGAAGAGAAACTAAGTTGTATTCTGTTGAGGTGGAAACCCTGTGGAAGGGAGAAAAAGCAAAAAGCAGAGCAATCGTCAGGGGAATGTCAAAGGCTCTTAAACAGTGTTGATTGACACACAGTGAGGATTCTGAGCAGATGTCACCATTTGGGTGGGGTTCAGCTAAAGCCTTTGATTGCTGGGAGAAGACAGAGGAAGGCCATGTGCAATTTTTGGAAGCCCAGTTCCTTGGCAATTGAGGGAGGAGACACAGGTCTTAGATGGGGAATTTACTCCTCTGTCTAAAAGGAAGTTCTTCCTCACCCATGATATACAAATACGCATCTAAATCACTCTTACTTGTGTACCTTTCTGTTTACCTAATGCAGTCATTAGATGAACAAAGCTCTGTATAGATTTTCATAATATGAATAGCCTTCTCTCCTTTCTCTTCCTGTTGGCCTGTCTGTTCCGGGTGCATGCTTGCAGCTGTGGTCTGTTTACCATAACCAAATTCTCTCTTCTCTCATGCCTCTCTACTGACAAAACTTCGATTTTTGGTTGCTGTTTTGGTTGAATAATTCATATTGTGTCCTTTCTCTGTTCTCACTGGTCAGCTTTGGCTGCCTGCTTTTTGTACCTCTCCCTTCAAATACAACTCTCATCCCTTATCTTCTACGGCTTACTTATCAGATTGCTTCAGCTATCCGCAGCACGGTGCTTCCCCCATTGAATTTCTGACAGACTCCTGTGAGTTTGCTGCTTTTCCTTTGTAAAGCTGATGCACACTGTACCCCACTGAAACCCTTTTCTCTTGATCTGGGAGATCAGTAGCTGTCCTTTAATAGTTTTTGTACAGTAGAATGCTCCCTTGTATCAATCAAATAAAACCACAATCTTTCTTGGACTGGCTATTGTCAGTGGTGGTTTTGACAGGTCTTTTTTTTCCCTTAAGAGATGGATCTGAATTGTACTGTACTTTCTCTTCATTACTCATGGTTAATGTAGCATATGTGTGTTTTGCACCACATCCTTGTTCTGCCAGCTTATTGCAGACCTGCCTTTGCCTAGGGCTTGCTGAGGCTGTTACTGAGATGTGTTCCATAACTGAGAACACAGCAGGAGGAACTGTTACACTTTGTCAAGGGAGATGGGTTTTGATTTGCTGTGGGTTTTTTTTGTAAATAACATGGCACAACTTGAAGTTGTGTGCAATTTGTTTTGGATGTAAAATTCAACAGCAATGATATGTCAGAAGTTGAGGCACAAAGTTGGTCTCAGTCAAAGATTTAAATGAGTATATTAAAATTGTCTCTTGTTACAACAATATTTGATGAAAGAAAGAACGAAAATAACTCATTCAAGTACTTTACTTCAGTGCTTCTAAGAGGCCTGCTTGTACCAAAGGAATCTTGACTCCTAATCCCCCATGAAAATGAGTAGGAGTTCTGGAATCCAACTCTACCTTTCCAGACTTAAAAACATTTTCACCTTTGAAAAGCTGTGTAGTGCCGAGGATGAGGTTCACACAGGTTTTTAAATTTCAGTGATTTTATGTGGTGGTGTATTCCTGAATACCTTGTTGCTCCCAGCCATAAAATCCTTCTGAGGGTTTGAGTTCTGCAGCTTCCTGAATATCTTAACAGCTCTTTAGAGCATTTTTAGTATTTCACTGCTTTTCATTTTATAGTCCTAATCCCATTAAAACTTCTATGCTATTTATATAAAGGGGCAATATATTCGTTATGAGCATTAAATATATGCTTAGATGGAACTGTACAGGGAAAAAATTGTCTTAGAAAGATGAATGCTAAAAGCTAATTGCCTAGTAGTACAGACTGTCCTTTGTCTGATACAGTAAGTTAATTTTATTAATTTGAGCTTGAATAATTTCTTGTGTCCTGTGTCAGTGCTGTAATACCAATTTAGGACTGAAAGCTGGATGCCCCTTCAGTGTAACCAGTGTTGATTTATCTTTAGTTTTAAAATGTGTTGTTTTAAAAGCTTCCAAAATGCTCAAAATTTGCATGTTCCTGAGATCCATTTATACAAAAGGAGAGTTGGGAGGGAAAGAAGATGAATCTCAGGATCATCCTTTTTATGTTGCTTGTGTTAGTTTCACCGTTACTCCAATCAGTCATGATTAGTTACTGAACAATACATTTGCTGGTATTATTTTATTTCTCATGTATTAGTTGCCAGTATTATTTGTTGGTAAAATGACAGATTTCCTTGACTTCCACTTGAAAGATTTGTGAAGACTAAACTTGATCTTTCCATAATGATATTACTGCGCTGTGTGTGTGGGTTCTTACGTTTGTTTATTCTTTAGGTGAGAATATAGAACTTCATCAGTCAGTGCAACTTCATCAGCCTGCTTCAAGTTATTCAAGGGGATACTGTGGCAGAGGGTTCTCCAGGGATCTATTTCCTCCTCCATCAGGCCCTGGAAGGTTTTTCAGACCACAAGTAAGACCACCACAGCTGTACTCTTCAGACAGGAGGATACACCAGGAATCACCAGTGTTTCCACCAATTTATAGAAAAGAAAATCCGATGATGCAACAGTATGCCTTTCCTCCTCCAGATTTTGGTTATGCCAGTGACGGGCATCAATTCCATCCTCCGCCTTCAAATATGATGTGGGCAGGCCCGAACATGCACAGTTCATCCTACTCATTTCTGCCGCCGCCACCACCGTCACCTCCTCCAGACAGCCATCCTCACTTCAGGCCTTACTGAGATTCCATACGTGTCTGTGTAGAGCACTGCAGTTCAGAGGCAGAAAGAGGCAGGCAGCCTACCAGGACTGCATTTCCCATATTTTGGAGATGCTTTCTTTTACTGCAGAGGTAGGGCAAGTGCAGAATTTCGTGCTTTCTGGGACATCCGTAGAAAATTTTTTTTTTCTACATATGTTTTCTAATTCCAAAAATAAATTTATATGATAAAAGTAACAATATTAAGTAATGGTTTATTTTTATAAAATCTGCTGCTTTAAGATGATAAATAAAAGCGTTTTGGAGACTGGTATGTAGTGGTGGAAATCTATATTGTAATAAATGTTAGAGTTTATATAACTACTGTTAAGTAGCAATGAGGGTATTTCACATAGAGAATTTTTCTAATATTTTTAGATTGGTGGTGTATTGCTATGCTAAAACATTTTTCTCAATTTCTGCAAACTTTGAAACCTACACAGGAACCAAAAATCTGACATCTAAATTTTGAGCTAGGTTTTCCACTATATATAAGGCATAAACCACTGTCCAGGTTTCAATACTTCACTCATTTCCTATTAACTAAAAGAATACATCTGGATGGTTCTTTTCTCAAAATATCTGGAGCAGCTAGATCTGTCTGGATCAGCAGCTGACTTGCTGTGTCACAATCAGCGTTCTGCAATGGTTATGAAAAAACAACCTATTTGTGGGATGTTCTGCATTTAGTTTAGAATTTAAAACCAGCATAATTTTTCTAGTTTGTCTCTAGCTTCTCTAGCTCTTAATGCAGAGATGCTCATAAATACCTACTGAAGTATGGCTTTCTAGGAAGGAGTCATCAGGTCTGTCAGGAAGCAAAAGCCATTTCCCAGCTCCCTTGTTTAAATTTTAAGTGCGGGTGGCACTAGATTGCTGTTTGGTTACAGTCCAAACTGTCTTTTCTGAAATTATGAGGTTCATTAGTTCTCCCAGCTTGTTTCTGGGAGGGAGGTGAAGCTATCAACCAAGGGATCACTTGGAAGAATCTGTCCAAAGACAATTGGTCCTACAATTGCACTTGCCTAGTCTATAGGGAAGTGTCTCTGTCTAACTAGGAAGGAAGACCTTACACTCAGTCAGTGTATCAGTATTTTATAAACAGGAGGAAAAAGTACTTGTTGGACATACATCTTAAAGATTATTTTTCAGCTGAAAAGTCATTACTAGTTGAGATGGTTTTTGAGCCTTTACCAATACAGTCACCTTGAACTAATAAAAGTGTGCAGTATGTATTTCTATTCTCAAACACGTTTTGACCTTATTCCTTTAAATATGTAAAGGCTAAGTATGCTGTTGTTACTTAGACTTTAATTCCTAATAGCTTTAATAATGAAGCAAAATTTTGATGCAGAGAGGAAGGGATTGCCTTGTCTAGATGGTGCAACTCAGAACTAGATTGTAATTTCAGACTTGAAAGTTTGCTTTAATATATTTAAGTGACAATATTCTTTGATAAATCTAGAACTATTGTTTCATGGGCGTGCAACTGAGAAGATTACATAGATGTCAGTTTATGACAAGCAGGTACTCTACAGTGGCAGCAAATAGTTTCAGAAGAGCAGCATTCCAGACATTGATATTTAACTCAGTTCCTGCAGATTATTTTTTTGTAGTGAAAAGAATGCCCAGTTCTAGTTTGTTGTAAATATTTATGCTTCAGGGGAAAGGAGTAGGGGCTGCATTTCTGTCTGTCTAAGCTGTAGCCCTGATACGACCATTCCCAGTGACAAGGGATAGTACAGTGATACAGAACTTAAAAGTGAATTACCAAATGTAAAAGTATTCCCAAGTGAATTATGTAGTAAGGAGGAAGAAATAGGCAACATTGCACTTGGACTTGGGATGCCAGTGGCTTGCTGTCCCTGGCACAGACATCATCAGCCTTGAGATCCAGAGGGGCAGTTGAAGAGTTAAAGCCAAGAACAGGAGTGCAGGTACAACAGTCTTAATTATTGCTACTATTGCAACTGGTGGTTTTTTATGTATAGTAAGGTTCACTTTTTTCTGCAATAATTGGATCTGGAGTAAAAATTCTTTGATTAAGCTGTTTGGATTTCTGTTAAGATGTGTTCTTCCCCATAACAATATTTTTGCATGTAGCAAATTTAAGTATAAAGCTGGGCTACAGAATACAGTTTGACAGAAATAGGCTGCGTTCTAAAGTGTTTTACTAATTCTTGGTTGTTAACTGCAGTACTGTTCTTGTGTGCACTTGCCTGGTTGCTGGGCTTTGTGCAGTGATTTGTCAAATGTAAGTATTTTCTAGTAGAGAAAGTAGAAGAAATAAAAACATTTTCTAGTAGTTGAAAATTTCTCTATTTCTGACTCCTGTTGTCTATTTTCACGTTTGGCCTGAGAAGCTGCAATAGAACTCTGTCATTACAGAGTTCCTTTAGTTATTCCCCCTTTCTGGGGCATTGCTTCAGGGACTGCTTTCCAAAGAAAGCTTAAGGCATGGGATGGAGGGGAGAGACTCAAGGAAAAGAGGGGCTTAAGGGAAGATTTGCCATGATTTTTCAAAAGGCTGAGGTTGACAAATAGAGGTGTGGATGCAGTAAACTATTGAAGTGCATAAATTACTGATAACATGGGAAATGGAAAATGTAATTGCACATTTGACAATATTTCTCTTAAATTTATAAAGAAAAGTGATACTTTTGCTGGCCTTTAATTTAGGCAAGAATCAGCAGCAGGAAGAGGATAAACTCATCTTGGAGGTGAACAGCAAAAGGGCAAACAGCTTTCTTAAAGGAAACTTCTGACAAGTGGTGTGGGAAGCAGGGAAGCCCATATTGCCATAGATTGCTTGGAGAAATGGGATCTCCATTCTTTGGAGATCCATTCTTTATTCTTTGGGATCTCCAGTCTTTGAGGGATTCAGAATTTGACTTTGGACAATTGCCTGTGGGATGTAACGTCCAAGTTAGTCTTTCTTTAAGTGGAGAGGTGGACTAGGTGGTCTGTGAAATATATCCAAACCCAAACTATTCTTTCCATTACTGTCATTGTTCTGGAGTTCTGTCTTCTCACCAAAGATTTTTTTTTTTTTTGTCTCTAGATTCTAAGAGGCATGAGTAGCCTAGCCTGAATTACTGTTTTTTGGGAAGCCTAGCTTTTCATTTATGCTATTGTACTCTTCATTGTATCTCAGATTTTTATAAACAAAATAATCATGCTATTGTAAAAGTTGGACTTGCTGCAGAAGATAATGAGTGCTTCCATTTCACTGGATGTAAGATGAATTGAAGAATTGTTCCTTTATTAGTTGTTTGGAAACTGATGCTAATGAGAGTCTTAGTTGCGGTCATTTTCCCTTAGGGGGTAAAGCATTTTGTATGGTACAATTTATTTTGAGAATGTTATCAAGGAATAACTACCCAAAACTTTTTTTATTTTTTTTTAATGCAACAACAAAAAAATCCCCTGAAAATTATTTTTAACAAATGTTCTCTGAAGTAGGGATTTTTTTCCTTAGAGGAGACCTTTTTAATAATGCAAGGCACTTAGGCCAGACTGCATATTAGTGATATGCAGATGAAAATAAGAAACAAGCACGGTCTTTTGTAGGTTATATTTAGATGTTTCCAGGTTCCATTTTCTATTTCTTTACAATTCAGATGTATAGCCAGTTATTCTTGTCTAGTGAAATTAGTGATGCACATAATCTGATTTAAAGGATTGATGAATCTGCACAAAACAGTTGGTAATAAATTTGTTATGGTGACAAGTGAAAAAATGGAAAACACTGCCAGTGATGACAAGGCTTTTACAGAACAGTTTACCTGGCAGGGAAAACACATAATTCTGGAAATTATATATTATATTATATATTATAATGATATTATCTTTCTTAATCACTGTAAGGCTTACTTAGAATTATAGAATGTGGGGTAGCTTCACTTGTCACAAATAAATGAATTCTGTTGGAACTATGTGAGAAGCTTGTTGATTTTCCTGGGAACCTGAGGCTCTGCATTTTTTAGGTCATGTTTTGCAGAAACAATTTATTAGATTTTGTTTGGCTGCTGTGGTTTGAAATAGATGGAAGTTATGAATCACAGAATGGTTTGGATTGGAAGGGATCCTAAAAACCATCTGTTTCCAACCCTTCTGCAATGGGTAAGAACACCTTCCAATAGATGAGAGCCCCATTCAGTCTGCCCTTGCTTAGTGCACAGTGCATACTGTTTATTAGCAGAAAGTCAGCCGGTTATACAGAGCGACAGGAGTGGGCAACTGTCACATACTCAAGCTTTGAACTTGGACACAGAATCCTCTTTCTGACTTCTGAGCCCATCTAAGTATGTATGAGTACATTGCTCCACAAAAATGCTGAAACTACTATAGCAATTATAATTACAAAGTGTTAAGTTTCCTTATATTAAGTGTTAAAGACTATTGTTTGCATTTTAAGCAGGAAGATTTCACTCTCTTGAGTTTCCTACTGTGGAAAGTAGTAAAAATCTAGGAACTTCTTAATCATCAAGAATGAAACTGCTGCTTGATACCAGAATTAGTTGTTATGAAGGTCTGTCTTTTGGAAGAAGGGGTACAGCTAATATTTTCTTTAAAGAGAAAAAAGAATGTTACCTATATCCATTTAATATTATTAACTCAATTTTCAATGTGTACGTTAGGTTGTCTCGAATCCATTTTGTGAAAATTGCATGCATGTGAAACCTGAAAAAACAGAAGTATTTTCTTCAATGTAGGACCAGAAAAAGAGTATATTTTGTGAGATTCCAATTGATTCCTTTATGTGAATGTTTAACCTCAGGGAGTCTTTCAATTTGCAATTGAAAATTATACCTAGACTGTAAGGACTTGTTAAACCCATTTACTTTATCTTCACACTCTTAATTCCTCCTTTCCTTGGCTGTCCTGTCTAACAGTATGCCCCTTTATATACAAGCAAACCTTTATTGAATGACATTTTTGTGAGTACTTCCTGCAGAAATAATGATCTAAGTTTGTTTTCTTAGTTATACTCTTGATTGTGATGTGTTTAATTCATAGTTTTACGTTTATTTGTAATACCCTGCAGTCTTCACAGCTTGGCTTTGCCACGTAGTGATGCACTGGATCTTTGGTCTTGTTTAATGCTTTTTGCAGTGAGAACACAGGGATATATTTTTTCCTACTTTTTGACACTCTGCAACACTCATCTCTGCTGCTATGATATTCAAAAGAGGTACAGCATTAATACTCTGCTTTTAGTGTCTGCCTGTGTGGTTTTCCCCTTGCAATGTATCCCATATAGATATATTATACTCTTTTTATGGTGTGCCTCATTTTTGCTCTCAGTACCATTCTGACCCTGAAATTGCTTGGACATTAACAACTTCCATCCCTCCAGCATAAAGTGATGAAGTAATGGTATTAGAGTTTGAGATGGAAACAGTAACTGTACCCTAGAGAAAAGTACAGCCTTGGCTAAGTTATGTAGGTCATGATGCTCCTTCATCTGGGAGCAGAGAATCCTGTTTGCTGTTATGTTTTGCAATTCCAATGTAGTGGAAGAAAGACTTATTGACCTTAGCAGAAGGAGGTTTATCATACCCTTCAAAATTGAGGCATATCTGGATGTGACAGTGGAGAACATTGAGATTATCTAATTGCCACCATGAATCTCAAGAAGATCAACAATTTTTTGCACTGGAGAAGTAGTGGGGGAAAACTAGTAAAAAAAGTTTGGCATTTATAAAGATACTAATTCCTCAGCAAAGTATTTGTTATTTAGTTCAAACTCATTTTAGTGGAATATGTGTAGTGCACTCTGTGATGACTTTATTATAATTAACCATAGAGGGATTGTCCTTTCGGAGAAGAGATGGTTCTAGTTAGGCACAAGTTAGGTCAGTGTGTCCTGTGCTCTGTAACTGGTTCCAAGATTTAATTTAAAAAGGGAATTTCAGGAAGAATCAGTTCATCTAGTATGGATGTCTGGGAAACATTGAACTTTGACTCCTGAGAGAAATTCAGTTTGCATTTCAGAGAGAACTCAGGGTCAGACACTAGGCTGCTTCTGCCACAGGCTCATGAGTCTAAACCAGTTAAGAAACTTTTAAAGTCCCATCTTTATGCTTCTGTGTGATGCAAGGATATCATAGAAACGAGTATAAAATGCTTTTACTCAATGATTTTTTTTCTTATTGTTTTGATTTTTAATCTTTCTTTCAAGCCAAAGCCTTACACAAGTGGTGACCTTCTTACAGGTGGTCAATAGCTAATCCAGTTAGGGTGTGATGTTCTTCAGTCTCAGAATAGAGGACAAGAGTAAACAGTAATCATGACTGACTCAGCTAACTTTTAATGTAATATAAAAGGAGACATAGAAAATCTTTGAAGCTATGCTTTGTCTTGTTTGCATTCTAATTTTAAGAAGTAGTCTTGGGAAGCAAATCTTTTAATCAAGGAAGAATTTTTTTTAGTGTATTAATTATTATCTAATGTTTTATTTCCAGGCAGCAGTTGTATCAATATAAAAAAAGCGTGCATGTATATGTAATATTTGTCAAGTGCATATACTATAAATTACTATATTAAATTATCAGTAATTACATATGTGAATATATACATACAAGTTTTTGTTAGTTATTCTGAACTATAATTTTATCTGCTTCATGCTAGCTTGACAGCAGACAGAAAATTGAGTTAGTGCTACCTAGGCAATTACATGAAGTCTGCTGAATCAAAGCAATTGAGCATGTTAATGCTCTTATTCCATTGCATTGTGTTAAGTAAGTTGTCAATTTAAATTATCTCCTGAGACAACGAAAACATTTATTTTTTGGGGGAGAATCTGTTATTTTTCTTGCTTTACCTGTCTTGGCTGTACCTTGTGTTTTCCCTGTGCAATGACAGATGGAGGGATCCACACTCCTGTCAAGTCACTTTCTGAGGTAATTCATTGTCTGCTCCGTGTGATATGTTGTCACATAAGGGATTTACTGTCATACAGGAGCTCTGCTTGACTGTGTTTTGATTTTTTTTTAAATTTTGTTCTTTTAGTTTTCAGGCTGTGTTTAATGAGTGGTTAAGTGGTTAAGTAAAAAGGCGCTGAAAAGGTAGTGGTCACCTCTCCACTGTTACTGTATTTCTTCTAAAAATAACTGGTCATGTTTCAATGGGATCAGTTTTCTAAGTCAGCTGAAAATCAAGCCTAATTGTAAGACAAAAGGTCTTGAGGGGATCTGGATGATAATATATCTTCCCATATTATGTTGAAAGGCAAGGATCTGTTGGGAGTGGGTCCAGAGAAGAGACGTAAGGATGTTTAGAGGGCTGGAGCACCTCTGCTATGAAGACAGGGTGAGACACTGTGAGTAGTTCAGCCTGGAGAAGATAAGGTTCCAGGGTGACCTTATTGCAGCCTTTCAGCATCTAAAGGGGTCTTAAAAGAAAGATGAACAGAGACTAGGTAGTAGGGACTGTAGCAATAGGCCAAGGGCTAAGGGTTTTAAACTAAAAGAGGGTAGATTCAGACTAAATATAAAGATGGAATATTTTATGGTGAGGGTGCTGGAACACTGGAATGTGTTGCCCAGATAAGCTGTGGATGGCCCATGCTTGGGAACATTCAAGACCAGTTTGGATGGGACTCTGAGAATCCTGGTCTCATTGAAGATGTCCCTGCCCATGGCAGGGGGGTTGGACTAGGTGACCTTTGAAAGTCCCTTTCAACTCAAATCATTTTATGATTCTATGAAAGTGGATGTTGCTATTGTTTTGGAAGTTTTCAAAATTCACACATCTTTATAATGAAATTACAATTTCATTGTACTAGAATATTTTTTTCAGATTATTAGCACTACCAAATGTCAGTGGTTAAGAAAATAATAATCTGGAGCTTTAACCTTGCTGCTACACCTTTAAAGTGGTTGGTTTAATTTCTCTATTATAACTTGTTTCCTATATTCAATTATTTTGGCTTGTATTAGTGCATTTCAAATTCTGTTAAAGTTGTGATTATAAAAGAATTGGTTTTTTTTAAACTTAAGAAGCAATTTAATAGCTTAATATAATACAGATGTAACTACAGTATCTCTTGATGATCAAGTAATCTGAATTTTTAAAAACACTAGTTGTCAATTATTTTCTTACCTTCACTAACAATATCATGCAGAAGCCAAAGACAGTAAGTTAAACACATACTTTGATATATAAGTAATATACTTCAAAATTTCAGCAAGGAAAGAGAGCTACAAAAACACGTTCCTGATGTTGCTCATTACTTGGCATGAAGTTTTGCACTCCTTAATATGTATTAGAATTTTCTTTGTATGCAACACAGTCAGAATCAAACTTCAGTGGTTTCTTCCTTTAAAGAAGTCCTTCCTTGCTCCTCTGGCATGGAAATTATTTCCTGAAACAATAGTATATGAGATCAAAAAGCAAAAGGAAGGGATCTCTACTTGCATCCAGTCCAAAGGAATTAACAGATTTTCTCTACAGGTTTTCTGAAGAAGGCCTAAGGAAGTTGAATATGACTGAGAGATCAGATACTTATACTACTTTGAATAAAATAAAAAGCAACTGACAGCACATACCTGTGAGTAATCTTTATTTGCTAGTACCTCTTGATTTCTTATTTGTATAGGCTAATAACTATGAATTACAGAATGTACTACAAATGTATGCAAATGTCTTGTGCAGAAGACAAGAAAGTGGAAATGGACTTTGAATGGAGTACAATAAAGAGCTTGTTAGTCAGCTGTAAGCACAATAACCATCAACCAACACTGAGGTTTTAAATTTCTGTTTACACTCACAAATTGTCCAAGTACTAATAGGATCTAGCTTTTAGGCCTAAATGCTGAGCAGTTTTGATGTGGCTAAAACAGAGAGCAGTGGGGTTTGTTAGAGCATAATGACAGACTACTGTCTTTGATAGCCTTTAAATACAACGACTACAGATAACCTTCATCTCTCAAAGGTGAAAACTGGAAGCATCATCATTATATGAGCATTATGAATATATGCTTTAGAATACACTTGAGCTGAAAAATGATACATAGAAAATTGTTCACATGGTTTACTATTCTAAAAAATACTTGTCCATTTTTCATTTATTACAGGACTTGTATTGCTTGTAAACCCTTTCATTTATGTTTCCCCATCTCTGCTATTTGGATTTTAGTGGGCTGAATAATTATGTATGAGGTGCCTTTCAGTTCAAAATCAGCAGAAATAACACTTTCAAAAGCGAAAAGCCTGCATAGTCTCTCCAGAGTTATCCAACATGCTGAAAAAATACTGCAATCTATTTCAAATATTGTAGTATCTCAGTGTGAACCCCTATTTTCCTGTAATAACAAATCTAGGAACTAGAATAATATCTAAGGTGTGTTTTCGGTAAGCAGACAGATGTTTGTACTAGGAATGTATTTGTTTTCAGATTGATAAGCTCAGTAGTCCAGTTTATGACTTAGTACTTCTGTGGACATGAGAAGTCAAGAGTACAGGCCAGAACTAGAGGGATGAGCAAGATCACCTCAAGAATGTTTAAAGGTCTGACTTCTGACTAGATTTATGTTGGGTAGCACTTAGTCATATCTACATACATGTGTGCATATGCACACAAATGTAGTTTTAATTTGCAAAGATGGCAAAATTTGGTTTCAGGTAGAGGAAACCTTTGTTTCCTCTACCAAAAATATATGTATATATGTCTTAGATATATTTTTTGAGATATATGTAATAAATAATTGCATATTATATCTCTATATAAAATACATCTAACAAAATGTATAAAACCTTACATATAAAATATGTATTTGAAAGTGAAAATTGCTGTTGTGTATCTGAAAATACTGATCTGTCAAAATGGGTGCATCTGTTGAAAAAGTATCATTTGGAGAAATTCCTGAGATGGTATTCTGAAAGGGCTTGGAAGCTCTGAAAACCATGTGTACTGCTCAGAGTTTTTGTGGCCAGAGATGGGGCAGAGGTGGTGGCAGGCCCTGAGGCAGCTGTGTGGCATTTAACCTGGCTCTGTCAGAGGCCTCCTGGAACTTAATGCAGAGATTTTTTCAGTGTTGACTGTTGGAAAATTCTGGTTGAGAAAATCTTAATCTTCTGCAGTGTCCTGCCTATTAGTTTGACAGGCTTTGTGTGTGCTGGATTTGTGTGAAGTTCCCTCTGTGTGTGACTGCTCTCCTTTTTCTTGCCTGTACTGGCACTTAGTTATGTGCAAGGAAGAGTTCTTCCACACTGCAAAAGGCAGCAGCAGCTGCACCGAGGCCAGACTAATTTGGAAATGGTCTGCACTGTCTGCTTGTGCTGTGTTTAAATTCACCTGGGTGTTCAAGAGTGGATTACAATTGTTTTATCAACTTTATAACAAATTCCCATTTCATTCTAGGCAGAAGAAGCACTTTTACAGGGGCTTGAGACACCTGAACAACAGATACCCCTACTCCCTGAGAGTTTTAGTTGAAGTTCTTTGGTGCTGCAGAGCAATGTGATGTTGTCTTAGCTCTATTCTGAAAATTATTAAAATGTGAATTATTTTAATCCTGGAAGAATGAAAGAGTAAGAACGCTGATAAGAAAATTTATTAAATACTAAGAAAAAGCAGGGAATTAGAAATTGATGACTCGGTAAGATTGAGGATTATCCCATTCTGAGTTGTTTTCCACTGAGTGATGACTGCCACAAAAATGGAGAGCAAATTAACTTCTGGATAGTGCTTGTTGCACCTTGGCATCTCTTGTGTATGTTCATAAGTAAATAATTGCTGTGTTCTGAATAGTTCTGAACTTTGTACGTCTTGATTTGTGGAGTCTCTTGGCACTTGGTAGAAGTTGCTGAACAGAGTGACCTGGAGAAGGAGGATTAAAGTCCTAACAACTGCAAAAAGAAGACTGTGTAAGTATAGGTACACTTGAAAATGCCATAGGCAAAATTTTGGTCTAAACAAAGCACAGACTTAGTTAAAATAACAAATTAAAAAAAAACCCACAAAACAACAACAAAAAAAAAACCCACTCCAAGCAACACAGGAAATCATAAGAATAAAATAAATAAAACAACTTATTAAAAAACTGGGCCAACAAACCAGAAACTACTAAAGAAACCTCAAAAAGAAATGCTTCAGGCATTCTTCTAGGGTGAAATTTGGCCTATAGCTTTTCAGGGGCAGTTCCAACCTAGTATTGCATGCTATTTTGTGCTGCTAGACATCTTTTTGGGCTTCCTTAGTGCCTCAGTCTAACTCATGTGTAAGTGTTTCAATGCTTGTGCTGGCCTAGCATAGAGCAAGGAATAAATCAGAAAAGCATTAATGCATGTAGGGTTAGAGCTAGAGAAACCACAGAGGACCAGGAGAGAAGGTAACAAGTAATGAAAACAGACCAGATATTTTATCTTGACACACGGCTCTCTAGAGTGGCAGCTTTGGGGATTTCCATACACAGAACTGCGTCTTTGATTGTAGATATGGACTTCTGGGAAATAAGATTGAATGCATTGTTATTATTGTTATTATTCCTCATGGAAGAAAAAGTATTATGATCTTATTTTTATTATTATCATATTTAGAAATAAAATTATACTGCACAATATGCCTGACTCAACATGTAACTATTTTCTTCTGCAAAGGAACTGTGTTTGCATATTAGCTCTGTGTTTGAACTATAGGGAGTAATATAGATGAAAATCTGCTAAGGTGTAAGTAGGTGTAAGTAGAAGGTTTTAACTACTGTTTCATACAGAAAAGACTGGGACCAACATAATTTCAAGTGTTAGTAAGAGAAGAAAAATGGGATTAAAGAAAAGATTTCCAAAATATATGTTGAAATCTATTGTGCCTATTGTATTAAAAAATATCTATGAGGGAGCACCAAATTACCAGACTGGGAGGTATACTGATATTATGAGGAAAACAAAGAAAATAAACTATTTTCTGCTTGCTTAAATACCTTTTGAGTTTTCATACAATATTCCAGACTTGTTACCATATCATAATGCTCTAGGTAGTTGCAATATGTGATGTCAGTGTCTTGTTAAAATAATGCATTTTTGTTTTCTTTACTGTTGTTATTCTTTGGTGAAGTCACATGGAGATTAGCTATGAGTGCAGTCAGAACTCGGTGTGATGAAGGATACATCAATTTGGGTTTTGTTGAGAATGGTCAGTGCTCTGATGGTTTTGAAAAGTGTATTCAGTTTTTTTGTAGAAGTAAAATCTGTTTGAAAAATGAACATACTTTATGTTTACTCACCTTTGTAAACAAAGTGAAAGTAAATGAATAATATTTTTGCTTAATCAGTTTGGAAAAGGTGTCTTTTACTGTAGTGAGATGCATAGATTAGTAATGTCAGATAAGATCTTTGTCAGGTAAACCAAAGCTGAGGAAAAATCCTCCCCNNNNCCCCCCAACACACACACACAAAAATCCTCCTGCCCTTGAAAGACACCTGTAGATGTAAAACAAACAAAAGATCAAAGGGATGAAGCAGAGAGAAGGTTGAAGAAAGCTCTCGAAGGGAAAAAAATAAGACTCCCTACCTGAGAAGACAGGGACTTGAAATGCAGAGTCATTGTTTTAGTGTGCTTTAGTTAAATAGACAAAAATGAAAAGGTACAACAAAATAATTTCATACCCTGGACAGGTGCAAAGAGATGTTAGAATAATTTTTTAAAAATAAAGAGAAGCTATCTGACACTGAGTAAGATGGTCCTGAGCATTTGCAAAAGAGGAGCTGTGGACCATTTACATATCTGATGAAGCTGTACATGTAACAACTAAATATAATCCTGTGCAAACAATCTTAGCTACCTTTCAGAAGACTGTGATACCTTAAAAAGTTATTAAAGAAATAATTTTAAGAACTAACCATAAGTATTGCACCTGTAAAATGACTTTCATTACAGTGATCAAGTCTTGGGACTTTGCCAGAACAAAGTGGCTTTCTGATGAGATGGTTTAAAAAAACAAATTCATGTTAATATGAAGTTTGAGCAATAAAGGACTTGAAGAAAGTTGTAAAAGTTATCCATATTATTATATGGATATATTTTTCTGAGACAAATTTTTAATCCTACCTAGTTTGGGTGGACTCCTGTAAAAGAGAATAGCAGTTATTAGACTGATGCCCTGTTGCTGAAAATAATCACCCTCTTTATAGTTCATGCCAAGAGAATCACTATTCTTCTAATCTGGGCCAAATTTGCTTCTTTTCTGTTCCTTCAGACTGTAACTACTATGTAGTTACTACCATGTAGTATGTTGTGCTTGTTTTCCAAAATAAATAGCTCATTTTTTCTTTCTGTGTGTGTTTACAATACAGAAGACATCAGATTTAGGCATGAGAAACTTCCCATACGGCTGCTGTGTAGATCGTGAAGATGATCTGGCAAAAGAAGGATCCTCTACAAGATTAGTTTCTCACAGATGACTGTGGAAAAAATGTGTGAAATAATAGTGTGTCATTTCTGTTCAGGACCTCACTGTGTCTTCCTGAGTATGATAAATGCAGGGGTATCACTCTGTCCTGTACACATTTGAGCTGAATTCTTCCACAGCCTTGCATGGATTAAGATGTAGATATAGTGTCAGAGGGTCAGTTTGCTTTTTAAATATGTTTTTTTTTCATAGGATGTTTTTGCCATGACTTATGGATTGCTGAAATTGTCTTCACAGCATGGATAAGGTTGGAAGGGACTACAGTGCTCAGGCAGGGTCCTCTCAGAGCATGTGGCACAGGATTGCATCCAGACCGTTCTCAAATATCTCCATTGAGGGAGAGTCCGCAGCCTCTCTGGACAATCTAATCTATTACTTGCATACTAATGAAGTTCTTCCCCATGTTCAGCTGGAACTTCATCAGTGCATCAGTTGCTGCCTGTTTTTCTAGTCCTAAATCTTGTCAGCTCTGAGAAGAGCCTGGCTCCATTCTCCCTTCTGAGTCTACTGTGCTTGGTCAGTAGCCTATGTACTTGGTAAGATGCTATTGCTTGGCTGCTTATGTGACTTTAACATTGTTTTAAGAGCACCTAGATTGTGTGTTCAGTGCTGGGAGCTAAAACTGTGAATTTTGGATTTCCTTTACCTGATATTTATAGCAATTGACTGTTTGGAGCATGAGATGATTCCAAATAGCTTTTTTTGGAAAGCCTCAGTGAATTTTTTCCTTTAATTTCCTGCTTTTCTTCGAAAATTCATAATGCATTGCCTCATTTTGGGACATGCTGCCATCCAGGTGTTAGATTTATAATTCCTTTCATGTTTCTATTTTTTTATGCAATTTCTTGTTTAGATCACTTGGACTCCTAAGTGGAATGAAGATGGTGTTTAAAGGACTACAACAATAATGGGTGTCCCATCTCTCTGAAGACAGAATACAGTACACTTGCTGTTGTGGTAGGATCTAATATAGCAGCAGCATTTGGGTCTGTATCAGCTGCTAACTTTCATTATGTTACAAGGAGCAACCTGTTCTGCTGTTAGAGCACAGCTCCAGTCTGAGAGAGGGTTCACAGCATGGGGTTGAGAGGTGACTGAATTATTCAGGGTTTCTCAGCAGGTCAGAGGTTGTGAAAAGCATCCTGATACTGCTGGGAAGATGAGCCTTTGAACAATTTGCTTCCTCAGAAGCCGCGCTACTCTGTTCTTTGATTTTTGGTGAGCTTTCATTTCAATAGGGCTAAGATTTAACCCATCATATTTACAAAAGAGGCATTATGATGTAGTTCTGAAGTGCCTGTCACTGTGATATTTTGGTTCCCACATAGTTGATTCACTGGGATTTGATCTCTGTTACGAGTGGCAATGACATTATTCATACTCTGCTTGCTCATAAGCACTGAATTCCCAAAGGATTCTTTCTTTAAGTGATACCAGCAAGCTGCAGTTACAGCTTTCAAAGTATTTGTGAGTTGAATTCTTTTGGCTTGAGCCGACAGCTTTCTCACGACACCAGAGTCTCTGGCTCTGTCACCAACAGCAGCCCTTTTCAAGAAAAGGTCTTCATTTCATCATCTTTATCCTTGAGAGGACAATCATGGAGAAAAACTAGAGGTATCTGCTCACAAACTGGAGAAGGTTTTAAGCAATTTGGGGGAGAGTGCACAGAAGGAAATCGTTCTGACATTTGTCTCCACTACCCCTCAGAGTTCAGTTTCTGCTCTTCTCTCTTCCCATTCCTTCTCATGGATACCAGATCTGGAAAGGGGCTGTCTTTTAAGCAGATGGACAGAAAAAATTTTCTTCAGACAACTTTAACTCACAGCTCAGCAAAAATGTGCAAGATTGGGTTGTTAGGGATCTGTAGACCAAAAAAAATATTGTTATTTAAAATGAAATGTTATTAAAAGATGTAATGAGAGCAAGTGGTAGTCATAAGGTTAAAGTCAAATTTACAAATGTTTGAACGTACTACCTCTGCACACGTGAATGTAATTGCATGTTGCAATGTAGTATTAATGTCATTCAAAATTCAGCAATAAAATTCATTCCACAATGTTATTTTTTAACATTTTTCCAATACATATGGTCTCTAGAGTATTTGCACTTTCTTAACATCTTCCTATAACTAATAAATTATAGAATCATAGAATTACTGGTTGGAAGGGACCTTAAAGATTATCTGCTTTCAATCCCCTGCCATGGGCAGGGACACCTTCCACTAGACCAGGTTGCTCAGAGCTCCAACTAATCTGGCCTCATACACTTCCAGGGATTGCAGCATCCACAGCCTCTCTGGGTCGCCTGTTCCAGTGCCTCACCACCTAAAAAACTTCTTCCCAATATCTAGTCTAAACCTGCTCTCTTTCAGTTTGAAGCCATTCCTTCCTGTCCTGTCACTACAGGCCCTTGTAAATTGTCTCTCTCATCTTTCTTGTAGGCACCCTTCAGGTACTGGAAGTCTGCAATTAGGTCACCTTTAAGCCTTTTTTTCTAGGCTGAACAAACGAAATTCTCTCAGCCTTTCCTCACAGGAGACATGCTTCATCCCTATAGTCAACTTGGGACCTTCCTCTGGACTTGCTCCAACAGGTTGATGCCCTTCCTGTGCTGGGACCCCAGAGCTGGATGCAGTGTTCCAGGTGGGGTCTCACCAGAGTGGGGCAGAGGGGAGAATCCCCTCCCTGGCCCTGCTGGCCATGCTGCTTTGGATGCAGCCCAGGACCCGACTGACATTCTGAGCTGCAAGTGCACATTGCTTGCTCACGTCTTTCAAGAGTGAAAATAAGGACAGGTGGCCTGGGAGGAATACAGTGAAATTATATGGGAAGCTAGGGACAAGGTCAGGGAAGCCAAGGCTCAGTTAGAATTGAGTCCAGCCAGGAATATTAATGGTTAACTGAAGGGGCTTTTATAGATACGTTGCAAGCAAAAGAAGGACTAGGGATAATGTCCTAAGGATAATTTCCTTCCTGTCCAGAAGGAAATAGGAGATCTGGACAAAGAGAAGGCTGAGGTCCTTAGTGTGCTTCAGTCTTCAATGGCAAGTGCTCCAGCCAGACTATCCAAATCCTTCTGGGCAGGGCTGCTCTCAATCTCTTCACTCCAAAGCCTGTGTAAGGCTAGAATTCAGCAGTACAGTACTGTAGGAATAATTTCTTCCTAGGTCTTCTAAGTAACAAGTATCCAGTGCTAACCTTCAAATCTAATTAATCATCACAACAACAACAACAACTGAAAAACATTCTTTTTTTAAGAAGTTATTTAATAATTCTGAAATTTTTTATTACATTTTTATATTGAACAGGGACTGTAGGAGCTGTGCTATCATTTTTATCAGCAGCCTTAGCTCACTGAGAGTTCTCTTCCTGAGGAATTAAATGGATGAAATTTTAAAGATGACTTTCACCACTGTTACCAAGGTACCTGACTCCTTTACACTTGCTAACTGGGACCATAAGTGCCAGTATTCCATATCCCTCTTGCTCTTGCTGTGCAGGTGTTAATTCAGCATAGTTAGACATTCTTGTTTGAAAGATATAACCCAATATGTTAAAATCAAAGTATGATTGGGATTTTTTTTTTTTTTTTTTAATTTCACTTATGGTTTTAGGCACTTTTTCAGGGGTAGAAAATCAAATTTTCTGGCTTTGAGGATGTGTCACTCATTATCCCTTGTAAATCTCTGGAAATCAAGGCAGCGTTAAGTTTGAAATTTACATTATTGAACCTTGTTCTTTTTTCATGAAGGAATGTGTGTAACTTCTTAACTAGTCATTAGTACTGATCAAAGTGTCTGAGAACAGTTTAACCATCATGCCCCCATCTCTAATCAATCCTCTGAGAACTTTTACTACTTGTCTTGTAAATTTTATCTTTTTCATAGAAACTGGCATTTATTTGGTATTTTTTCAGCATGTAGAATAGTGAATCAAAATTTACATGCTCTTGTGAATGGCACTAAATCCAAGTGAGCAGGAACAATAATTCCGATATACTTTCTATGCTGAGCCAGAAGAAGAAACAACTGCTTCAGTCTCAGGCACTTGACCTTTTATCTATAGCATAAGTCAAACCCCAATAGGTTCAGTCACTCAATTCTTGGACAAGAATAGCTTTTGGAAGGTGCCAGCTCGATTGTTCTTATTTTTGTGGGTGAACATGTTTGTATAGGTTGTTCTGAATGTTAACCCTGTGATCTCACAGAAACAAAAAGTAAATAGTGAAACCCAAACCCTTTTTGATCTCCTAACAAAATGTTTCCCTTTTATTCCTGAAAGGAGAAGTCAAGTACTCACAAGTTTTTCAAAAATATGTCGATAAACATCACTTCGGAATTCTAAGCCTTTTGCACATAAAGCTCTCATCAGCTTAATTTGGACAAGTTGAGATCTAGAAGAGTGAGCCGGATTCCATGAACCCGTAGACAAAGGTCATGAAATCATGATACAAATTTTTTTGTACACGTTTTACCTCCTATTAGCTGCAGGGGGCAGTTCAACACTATTAAAAATAGCAGTTAAGCCATTTAAAAGTTAAGAGCAAATAAAAATTATATAGACAATAAAATGCTTTTCATAAAGAAGGATGTGAGAAGCTTTGATTTTGTAGGTGATTCCATGATGTTTCCTGAGGATCCATTTTGTGTTCTGAGGTGGCTACAAACAAGCAGCAAGATTGAAGATGATCACTGTGAGATTTAAAAGCCACCAAAACTCATTCTGTGATGGTTTGGTTTTGGGGTTTTTTTGGGTTTTTTTTGTTTAGTTTCAGTTTTTTTGTTGGTTTTTTTTTTTCCCTAAGACCAGACATGAATGCCACCAAAGGGTTCAGGAGCACATCTGAAATGCTTATACCACTAACACATGCAGCATGAGAAACGGGATGAACTGGAAGGTTTGGTCAGTTCCCAGAACTATGACATCAGCAGCTCTGATGAGCCTTAGTGGACTGCATCCCATGATGGAGTGCTGGGATGGAGGGCTGCAGGCTGGGCAGATGAGGTGTGGGAGTGGCATTGTGTGCTGGGGAAAAGTTCGCTTGCACAGCCTTTGCAGTTAATGATGATGTGGGTGGGTGACCTGCTTACATGCATGCTGAAAGTGTTATGAAACACAGTCCAAGCAAATCCTTTTTTAGTTCAGAGCCTTGAAACAAGTGATGGGATTGCAGACACACTGGGTGCTTGCCATAGAAGGACAATATTTTCTGTCATGATCCGTGTTTTTTAAACTCCACTGCAGTGCATATCAGCACCTACACTGATAGTGTAACCAGGAACAGTGCAGAATTATCATGTGTTTCTGTGCTTGAGAAATGTTTTAGTAGTAAAATAAAGTGTTGCTGAGAGCTAGTCCATCCTGAGCTGTCTTTCCTGTCGTTCCCTTTAAGATTCTGTATGGTGCTAAGCTGACACCACCTTGTTCTTTACAAGCCTTTTCAGAACCAGAGTCTGAACAGAAATCTGTCTTTCGCAAATATAAGGTGCTCTCAGAAGGAAGTATAACTTCACATGAAAAAAATGAATTATTTTCTAAAGTTAAATTCATAGTGAAATAAATTCAGCAGCTGAGATTCTGTTGTAATGCTTGTTTGCAACTTGCAGTTGGTATCAGTAGACATGACCCTATCTTTAAACTACATCTTCATGAGAGCAAAACCATAGTTCTTTAAAAAGATTATCTGAAGCTGAATTGATTCAAAACGTTGTGTATGTTATACCCCTGTGGTCCTCATGGAATTAAAACGAGAAGCTTCTTAAAAACATCATACTCTTTGGAGCCTCAGCACATACCTAAATTATGAGTCTGATCTAAAGCTATTTAAGACTAACATAAGTAGCCTTTTCTCTTTGAAGGCTATAAATTGGCTTCTTATTCTCCTTGGTGTAATTTGAATAACCTCTTTCTGTTGGAAATATTGAAACTGAGTCTGAAGCTTTCAGGTAGTGACCATCCCATAGCTGGGATCATACAAGAATTCATAAAGTGATGAAACACTGATTTAAATGCCAATTTTTATTATTATATGTAGGAGAGCATTAGCATGTCTTTAACATGACATCTGAGATTCTAACCTAGCTGATGTAAATGAACTGAAAATATAAGATACCCTTAGTATTTCCAGTAATCAAAAAGTTTATTGTAACAAGCTAAATATGTTGTTGATAAACTTGAATGTAATATTTCTTTTTATCCTAAGTAGAACAAATCCATTATTGCTTGAATTGTTCCAATAGAAGAAAAATCACAATACTATCATGAAATGAGAGAGAGATGGAAATAATTTATCTATAGAAAGTAAACAAAGCAATTTCTTGGGACTACAGGTCACTTAATTTGGAATTTTGTCACTTAAAAAAAAAAGATATTTGGAGTGACAAAGTTGTATTCTTTGTGTGAGAAATAATGTAAATCACTGAGTACATTTCTTTAAAAAGAGACAGTTAAGATTTTGTGTTGCACAATTAAATCAAGATGCTTTGAAAGAACAAATGCCTGTTCTTAGTTCCTGCTGTGATTTATAGCATCACACAGAGCAAAACAATTTTTCAAAGAATTTTCATATGCACTTACTATGCCTATAAGCCTTGACGCAGCCATTATACCTTGTTTTGATGCAAAAATCTCAAGTAATGAAGAATTAGCTACCCCAACACTTGCTTCTGTGTAAAATTACCTTAATTTTAACACAAACCCAAGTTTTCATGCCAAAATATGGCGAGGAGAATGTAAAATGCTCTGCTGCACAAAGATTCACTCTGTGGCACATGTTCCCCTTGGCTGGAGCCTTCACTTTCTCTATCCTCTGATTGCCCTGTCCTGCTCTGGGGATCTGCTGAAATATCCCATGACTTCTGGTTCAGGATTTCCCTGAGAAATCTCTTGTGCATGGGAGAATTTGTTATTCCATAAGTTTTCCTTATAAGCTGCTCATAAGTGGCAACACTGACACCCAAACCTGAGAACTGAGAAATGTCATCGGGTGCCCTCCTCTGCTGTGGCTGCTATAGCACAGTGTTCTGGTCTCATTCTGCATTTCCTGTGTGGAATAGTATCCTTTCCTTGCTCAATAAAACCTGACAAGGAGGTTTCATGTTCTGTATTTAATCTAGTTGCTTAACAGAGCTTGCTCACCACAAAATATCCATTAAAAAATTTACATCTTTCATGCTTGCAGAAAATGACCGCACCAGGCAGTGCTCAGGTCAAGGGATATGGCCTGAAACAAAGAGCAAAAAGGGAAGGCTCTTTTTCCTATTATAGGTTGTCAGGTTTTATAAAAATATAAACTTTTTTTTTTGTGTTGTTTTGTTTGTTTTGTTTCTAGGGCTTCTGAGTTTGGCTTCCACCTGACTTGTCTCTCTTTCTGTCTGAGTGAAGGTTTCCTATTTCTCCCAGCCCAGCATCTGAAGAAGAGGTCGAGATCATCTGTTCTCATGTTCAGGAATTTGTTTATTCTTTGTTATCTCATATATTGGCTCTGGCCTGCTGAGTTCTTTCCTGCAGGCCAGATTGTGTCAGACTCTCTGCCCTTTGGGACCATGCTATCTCTTATACTAAAAATTATGTATGCATTATTTACAACAAATCTCTAACACCTGTTAACTACATTGAACAGTGTACTTTTATTCTAGACCAACCAAAATGTCCCACACCACTGCAGAAGTTAGAGAACAAGAGGCGAAGAGGAAGCTCAGGGACACATCCTGTTTCCTCCATCTTTGTCCCCTGATCTCACACTATAAACCCCAAAATTCTACTTTTTCACCCTGTGATATGGTAATTATCATTCTACCTAAATTCTTATAAATCTTCCCAGGACAGTCAGAATGATGTCTTGGTTCCCACAAGAGGTCTTGTCACTAGGGGTAGTGGCTGATTGTTCTAGCACTGTGAGTTACCATCAGATAAGAGACTAAGGCTGGAATCAGCTAAGAAATACAGAGTTCATCCATACTAAATCTTTCCCCTTATTCTGCCCTTACTGCATCCATGAACAGTTGCTAAGGATTGGGAAGAACAAAGTCTTCTTTTTATTGACTGTTCCTTGGCATCAAGGAAAGCCATATGTTAAGATCACAAAGGAAAAATCTCTATGATAAAAAGGGATTGGATGTCTTTATATAATATGACTTAGTTTTGCTCCACAATTGATCTGTCATCTTAGAGATTTTTTTTTTTCCTTTCAAGCTACTATTAAAATATCAGGATGGAAACACTAGAATACTGTAGAATGGCAACATTAAGCCTATATACTTTTACTTTTAAACTTCTCCATGACCTATTTTATTAGAATTTTCCTCATAGAAAATCTTGTGAGACTCTATGTACTATACATTTCCAGTACCATAAATGTCTGTTTTTTTGAATCTTGGATAAATATTTATCATTTCAGTCAACTGTGGATATACATTTCCATTCTGGAGAATGTATTTAACAGAGGAGGCAAGTATTCAGGTCCAGTGAATGGTGTGGCATGCATTGCATATCGTGCATGCTAAATATTTTTCCTGCTGTATTTCTTGGAGGAGTAAATTAGCCAAAACTTTTTTACTCATGCAGCTTTTCTGCTCTGCAACACAGCTTGAGCAACATAGCAGAGTTTTATGATCATAATAAGATGAATCTATTGGTCAGCCCTTTTAAACCTAAAGGGTTTAAATCAAAGGGTCAGATCATTATTTATTTTGTTCATTTTTAAAATAACAGTTGAATTACAGAGAAGAATTAAAAAACAAACAAATAACATAAAATCCAACAACCCCCCAAAAAGACACCCCACCCCCCCCAAATAATAAAGTTGCATTATAAGTGAAAGAGTCTAACAAATTCAGTGATTTAGGGAACTTGCAAGGCTTACACTTTTCCTTAATAAGTCTCAATTCTGTTTGTCTGAATACTGGCAAATCATAGAATCACCAAATGGTCTGGCTTGGAAGGGACCTTCAAGATCATTTTGTTCAACCCCCCTGCCATGGGCAAGGACACCTCCTACTAGACCAGGTTGCTCAGAGCCCCATCCAAACTGGCCTAAAACACTTCCAGGGCTTGGGGCATCTGCAGCTTCTCTGGGCAACATGTTCCAGTGCCTCACCACCCTCACAGGGTATGTGCAGAGTATTTTTTTCTTGTCTTCTTACAGTAAGTTTTCCAGTTGGACAGTTGGTATAGATTTAGCAGTATTAGCAGTATTAATGTTCAAGAGTTTCTTATTTTACTGATGGTGACTGTAGGTATAATTAAGGTCCAAAGTGAAAAATATCACAGTCAAATTACTGCATGGACTATATTTTTTCAGAGATAGTATATTTTTGATTTGCTTGCAGATTTTTTCTTAATGTCTCTTAGAATTCTATAGCTGTAAAGTAATCTTATTCATAAGTTTGACAATAAGAGTAAGTAATACATTAGTGTTTTAATAATATCTATTAAAACAAAAACAAACCACCTCCAAACTGTGATAGTAAATGCATTGCTGTCTGGATGTTATTTTAGATACTTTTGAGGAAAAAAAAAAACCCTCTTGTTTGGGGGATGTAATGACATTAGGCAAAATCTTGAGGAGACCAGGCCAGGTGCTGTTCTTAGATCAGTCATCTCCACCGGTTCCTGGTTCTGAGGAGCAGTAACATTAGGGACAGCATGTTTGTAGCCTGGGTTTCTGTCTCTGTAAGGAAGTTTGGGTAAAGCCTTTGAGCTACCTGTTGCAAGTGGTAAGAAAACCCAGGAGGTGAAAATAAACTGCTGAATTTCATAAGCTGAATGGTATCAGTGAGAACATCAGAAAGTGCTGGGAAAAAGGAGGATTTCAGGCTGAGTAAATGACTACTGGTAAACCACTGCAGTAGCCTGGGGGTTGTCTTGGCCTGGGATCACTTACCAGAGACAGCATGAGAAAAAATTGTATTGTTGAATATGCTACAGAATAAAATCTGGACTGAAATATTTTGAAGCTGGAGAAATGATTTTGCCTCCCAGTGCCGATTTGGAGTTTAAGAAAATATCTGTCATGCCAGGTTTAGGTAAGGACAGAATTATTGTAAGTACATCATTAAAATGGCACATTTTCATAAACAATATTCATATGATCACTGAAAAAACTTGTTTTAATATCTTCCATATTTCAATTTATATAGAAAAATATAATGTACCAGCGTAGCAAGGAAGATTTGGGCAAATGGACCACATGTAAATTGTCAGTTTCCACACATAAATTCTTGTGTAGCATAGATGATTAAACATAGGAAACCCATTAACAGAGGAAGAACAGCTATATGTAAACCCCATGTACTTCCAGAAGTAGGAAAGTTTGAGCCAGGATTCAAATCCTGATTATAAAAAGAAGAAAACCCCCAAAAAACTAGGCTGAGAGCTGTGAATGCAGTATTAAAATTACCCTTAACAAGAACCTGTTACTCAAATATTTTGATTTAGCTAAAATTTGACACTTAGGCTGAGAGCTGTGAATGCAGTATTAAAATTACCCTTAACAAGAACCTGTTACTCAAATATTTTGATTTAGCTAAAATTTGGCAAACTCCTATATTTTTTCTGTGAACCACCATGGGCTCTTCCATTAACTCAATGTGGCCTGTTGAAGCCCGAGCAGGATGCAGCACTGAAGAAACACCATCCCTCTTCCAGTAATTTCTGAGGGATCCTTTCAAGACTAATAATAAGTGTTACTAATTGTTTCCTTCCTTATTTCACAACTGGTATTTGTTTCTTCCATTTAAGGTACTAATTTTGTCTCATGAGAGTGCAGAGATGCAGGGTAGAATCATGCACCTATGAGCACAGTTTTTTGAGTGGGGCAATGATGGTTGTTACAGAAAAAATGTGGTCTGGGTCATGCTGCATAAAATGTATTTGGACATTTTCATTCTTAGACCGGGTACTGTCAGTGTAACCTGCAGCAGGAAAAACCCAGCTAAATAATATTGGTAATAATTTTATTATTGATTATAATATATTATTTAGTGTATAATAAATTATATGCAATCATATAGAATGTCATTGTGATATAGTAATTACATAATTAAACTGCATAAACAGTGATGCATCTGAACAGTTATCCATTAAGGCCCAATTCATCTGCAGCATTCAAACACAAAATTCATGTCAGCAGGTTTTATTATTATGCTGTACTGTGTTTCTGTATATAATATAAAATTATGATGGCAGAAATGGCATGTAAATGCTGCAATAAAAAAAAAAAAATCAGTGAAAGAAGTGCAAATAATCCAAGCTGATAAATGCTTAGTTTAAGGAAAAAAAATCTTAAAATTGCAGAACTGGTACTAACACAGCAAATGGGAGTCCTGTGTGGTTAAAAGGAAAGAGAGGTAGGAAACACCCAATACAAATGGAAGTAATTTATATTTAAATTTATGTACTAAGAGGAAACTGTTTGGGGACTGGAACATATGCTTTTTCATGATAATCGATAATGTAGTCAGCTAATTAACTTTTGTCCTCATGTTATGTTGAAAAACATAGAAAACAAAATTTTTGTAAGCTCTAAAGTCTTAAGTAATTAAAAACCATGTTAGACCTTTTTAGTACCCCCTAAAAGCTAAAAATAATAATTTTGAATTCAAGATTCTCAGAGCTGAATCTATTAGAGAGCAGCAACAATGTATTTTAGAGGCATTCCTGTTAATAATTCAAGAGAATTTTTAGGGTTTTTTTTAATGACCTCTTTCCTAGTAAGCTTACTCTAGATGCTGCTTGGTTTCTGCTTAGCTTGTCCCTGTGGGTCCCTTCCAGCTCAGGATACTTTGTGATTCTCTGAAATCATTGTCCTCTTCCTCATCTGCAGAATACATTTTATTGCATCCATGTAGGATATTTATTACACATCTGTAAATTACTTATTGATACATCCTAGGATCTTTTTAGAACAATTAGCTTTATACTTCACTGAATTACTCCTTTTGCCATATTGCTATCAGTAAAGTGTTAAAATTTTGACGCTAAGTATCTGCAGCACTTGGGGGCAATTCTAACTACCATCACTATGCTTTTCCACTTCAAGAAATTTAGAAAATGAGTATGCATATGGAACTGTAAAATAGTCAGATCTGCTCAATTTCACTGTGCTTTGACCCTAGAAGGCAGATTTTCCGTCAGAGATCCCAGACCTCAAAGTTAAATTCTAATTAGAAGATATGCTTATATAGTAATGCAATTATCTTGACTATTTCCAACAGTAAGTTTCAATTTCTGGAGCACAGGGGGGTATTTCTTGCTGTAGGTGCATCGATTTTTCTCAATTTCAGGTATATTAATGTTTAACAGGTAGTGCTCCTTTAACACTTCAAAAGGAAGTCTGACCTGTCAGAAATGTCTGTATTGTATGGCCAGCAAATGTAACTCAGTTCATTCCTGAATGACATGAATTCACAAATAATAGTTCTGGTTTAGACACACCAAGTCTTTGGTGCTATGTTGTGGACATCATAGAACAAACCTGAACTCAGAAACTGCCACTTGCTCTAGCAGTCCTATCTTGGGTGCCATCTTGTAGTGCTGATGGTTTTTTTTTTCCAGTTGCCACCTATTTTTAGAGACTCAGTTTTAAGAATATATTCCATAAATAGTTTATTTTTGATGTAGTGCAAAACTGGAATGTGGGGCAAAAGTATTTGTTTACTTGACTGCAACATAAAAGGAACCTTTAAATTATTATTATCAGTGTAAGCAAGGCCACATATTTTAAATCAAGAATGATATCCCAAATAACTGCTCACATTTTACAGTGTGGTGAAGAAAGGTATTTCTTTGTTATTAAGAAAACTTTAAGATATTTTTGAAGCTTTACTCTGTGTGTCTCAAGGATGTGAAAGATAATCCTGTTTAATTAGGGCTTTATCTTAATTCCAATTGTGTTGGACTTTGAAAGTATAACAAACTTCAGAAATTATCAGACTTTATGGACAAAGAGTCTTCATGCTTAACCTAAGTAAAGGTCTTTAAGGCAGGTGCCAACCTACTGCTTTAGAATAAGGCAGGTCAGACAGAATAATTTTCCTGTAATTCTCCAATACTACCTCTCCATTCTCAACATCCTGATCTTTTAAGCTCTGCCAACTTGCTTCCAGTCAAATGCAAGTTGAACAAACAGGAATGTGGTGGCTTACTCAAAGTCCTGGAGGTGGCTCGATGGGTCTGAACCAAACATTAATGGAATTAGATCTTAAAACACTAAAAGAAGAAGGTCAGATCTATACTATTCTTATTTTTAAAAAGAAAAGTGGGAAAATATTGCTGGCTAAACAAAGTTATTGATGGAAATAGGAAGGGAAAAAGGCAGTTGAGCCCCATTTCTCAATGGTATTTAAATATCTAGTTTTCAGTAAAATTCTGTGAGTTTTATGCGCCAATATAAAATACTGAAGACGATATGGACAATATTCTTCAAATCAATTAGTTATTTTATGTTTCTTTTTCCTGAGACTTTCTGTTGAATGTAATTTTAAAAAAATTTATCCTCAGTCTGCAGCACTCAGAAGATTAATATTTTCACATGGTTTTATATGATTCTGAACAAACAAAAAAACTCCTCAAAATTATGTCCAAGCTTATTTTTTTCACTAAAAAACTGTATCATGTTGTGGATTATTTTTCAGCTACAGAACAATATCCACACAAATTCAATCCTTTAATAGGAGAATGATAGCAACTAGTACAGGTGGAGGCCTGTAAATTATTTCCTTTTATCTGTTTTTCCACTCCCTTCATAATGTGACTTATTTTAAAAATATTTGCTTTTTTGAGAGAGGCAAAAAAAAGAATTGCACTAATGCATTTTCTCAAAACACAATGAAAATACATTCACTTCTGTCTTTTGGAAATATGTGATGCTTCAGCCCTTTCACAGCAGATTTAAGGTGTGATTTTTTTGTCTTGAACCTCCATTCTTTGTGGAGTACTCTGGAATCAGGAAAATAATAATGTAACTGATTGTGGGAGCCTGTTATCAACAGGTCAGAAAACCACCTGTAATAACAAGATTTGGAGTTGACATAAACATTGTTTTGTCAGATAAACAGAGACCTTTCTGAGAGGAGAATCCAACTTGATCTTTTTTATTATTACTGATCTTTCATTAACCCCTAGGAATAGTTCTTACAGTTTTAAAAGCTGAAAGAAACAGCAAATAGTTTTTTGTTGTACTTGAATGGACTACATATTACAACCAAATTATCCTTGGCAAATTTCACTAATTTCACCTTGCTATTCATTGAACAGCAAAAGATATGATGTAGTACAGACTTTTCTAACTGTTGACAGTGATTTTCTTGTTTTTTTCACTGTATTCTTCTATTTCACACTTGACTGGAGCAAAGGCTCAGATTATGAATAATTAAAAATTTCTCTGGATTATCACCTTCTAGTAGCAACTTGCTGGAGTTGAACAGGGGAAATAAAAGGCTCTGTGAATTGGCTTTTGTTTATTTTCTTCATAAAACATAATCTGTATTTGGATGAACCAGTCAGTTTGTAGCAGAATGAGCAATGTAAGAGTTCTTAGTACAAGTGAAACTGAAATATAGGGAATTTCTATTCATGCAAATGAATGGCATTGATATATTAATGTTTAATCATACATGGTGTTAAATTGCACAAGATAAAAATTTGAAGATATCAAAAGATCTCTCCTATATTCAGTACTGCTGCCACAAGTGGGTCATTCTGTGCACACACAAAATCACCCATTGCACTTTCTGGCCAATAGAAAAGCAGAAAAGAGAATATTAGTGAAACAAACTTCAAGTTGATTAGAACTGATTATAAGGTATTGAGAAGGGCACTAAGGAAGTTTTTTTTTAATTCTTGGCAATGTCCTGAACCTGTTAATTCTTTTCGCTCCCTCTCTCACATACATTTCTATTCACTATTCATACTCAGAATTCACTGTCTGATATGACTGAATTTTTAATTAAACTTTTGCCCATTTTCCATTGCTGTCTGTCTTTAGGGAAGACATCTTGAAGCTTCTTCTAGTCAGGACTAGACATGCACATGTCCAAGTAATAGAGACAAAGCCAAAGCACTTTTCAAATATATTGGTTAATTTAGCTTGATTCCATTTATGCAGGAGAAATGAATGTCTGGCCCTAAATTCTGTGAATATATTTCTATGTAGAGTTGAGTTATAGTATATTTTTAATGACAAAATAAATGTTTGATCTATTTTATTCTCCAGAACAAAACAGTTATGGTAGTTGTAATTCTTAAAGAGGCATCAGTTTGTTGTACTGTGTTTATTCTCTGACAGAAACTAATGACAATGAAGTCATCAAGCCCACACAAAATCCCTCAGGCACAGTCTTTGTCATTTGTTATTATTTCTTCTAATGCTTTGCAATGAGTGATGAAGTGGTTTGAAATAACACAAAAGAGGGCTCTGAATTATCTAAAACTGACTAATATAGTTGTGGCTTAGTATTTAAAATTGCCTCTTGAATCACTGGAGGCATTAAATGGGGTGCAAATGCATTTCATGTGCCTGTAATTCTCATAAAGAAAATGTTAGAAGTAAAGCAAGATGGTTTGGTAGCTGCCTGGGAGTCTGAAGGATTAGGGAGAAGACAATTTCTTGCATTATTTATCAAGTGTGAAATCGGGGAGAAAATCTTACTCTGTAAGAAGGAATTGCATAGAGAATTTTTAAATTGCAGTAAGAAAGTGGTTTTAGAATGAAGTGTTGATGCTCCTCAGGAGATTCTTTTTTAATGGAAAGAGTATGTTTTTATGAATCTGTTTTGTTTTTGTTCTTAATTGATTTAATTACATCCAGATTTTACCTTCTGTTCCAATGAGTAAATTTCTCAAGGCCTCTAATTGCTGAGTGGAATGCCTGTTATGTGGCATGAAGAAATGAGCATGTTAAATTTTCAGACTCTTGATTTGCAAGTAAGATCATAAAAGAAATGCATGTTTTTAGCACCATACTTCTTAAATCCTGAGTCCCTCACTGTACTTTTCAAGTGCATGTTATCAATTCCTTTTTTAGTTGAATGTACCCTGCCTTCAAGCAAAGGCAACTGAACCAGCAAACCTCTCAATTACTCTGCCAGTTGCATCCCAGTTTCTTCTATAGATTTGCCAAAATGTCTGCAGCATGGGTGACAGTTGATATAAGACTGTTGTGTCCGTGCTCCTCAGCAGGAATCATGATTTTGTTTAAAGCTGTAGAAAAAACTCAGATTACCACTCTGCTGAATCCTAAAATCAAAGAGGAATGCAGGTGGTGTGTATGTGTGTGATGTTTCTTCAAATACAGTATTTAATTTTAGATAATAAAAATAAAGATGAATTGATTTGATCTACTTATTTTGCTAACACTCTTGCATGTTATCACAAATATATAATTCATACATCACAACAAAATGGGCTGCAACAAAAAAATAGAAATCAAGAATTTGCTTGCATTATCTTGTCAAATCTTCCCTTCATCCTGAAGATTAAGAAAAAAGAGGTAAAGCCTTATGATTTTGATCTTGGCATTCTGCTTCCTATACTTTCTCAGATTTTATTGTTTCTGGCAGGTAGTATATTATATATGCATTAAGAAATGTTTAGGGGTGACTCATATTTTCATGTGTTATTGAATTTTTTTTTTTTATCCAGTGCTATCTAGTATCTTTGCTGGGAAATATGTAGGTTTAGTAGGCTTTTTGTTACTTTATTATTTTTAATCAGATTTTTTTGACAATAAATGATAGTCTCCTAACTCCCAAGCAGTAATTTGTGTTGATGGGAGAATCCATTGAAGCCTGGGTTCTAATTTCAGCCACAGTTTTAAAAAAATGGTATCATAACATAGAGCTAAAGCAAGGAATCTGAAGGATGGGAGTTTAAGGTGTGACATGATATTATAAAAATTGCAATAGCACCTTTTGTGTGTCACAGCATGGTGTTTCTTCCCCTTTTTTCATGCTGTTATCTCTAAAACAAGTGACATTTAGTACTGAGTGCCACAGCTTAGGGAATAGCATAGTCAACTATTTTGAAATTTTTAAAATCTTTTTCTTTCTTCTCTTAATTTTTATTAAAACATTTATTAAAAGTAATTTACTTTTGCTGGCCTATAAAACTTGCACATGTCTGAGTATTGGAGGCAAAGCAAAAGCACATATTTGTATTGTGACAAACTGAGAGACCTCCCTTACCTGAAGACATGATAAGAGGTTGGATCTTTTTGGATGGCAAAGCAATCTGTTGAGAAAATTGTGTTATAATATTTACACAGACAACTTGCATCCTGAAGAGCCACAGGGCTGTAAACCCCCTCATGTACTCAGGTGTCATGTATTTCCCAGCTTAAAAAACTTGTTTTCCTAGATTTAAAAATGACTGCTGACAGAGATGTGGAGGAATTTGTTTTGGCAAGGCACAGCAGTGACCAATCTGTTTACAACTGGAGCTAATAAATGCAAATCTATTTTATGGTAAGAAAAGGAACCCTCTAGCTAAAAAATTATGGCACTCATTTTATAACTGAGGCAAGAAAAGTTAGGCAATGAATATAGCACAACTATTTTAAATTCTTCTGAATTATTTTCAAACATTCTGAAAATACGGGCAATTGCAAAGGAAGGTTGGGATGTTTGTAAAATGAGATGTTCTCTTCCAGGTAGCATGACACAATGGAATTCTGTATAGACAAAGGAATTTTAAGGAATTGATAGGAAAGTTTCTTTTTGTTTTTTAAGTTTTATTTTTCTGCCTGCTGTTTTCATTTTTTTTGCCATTGCAGTCTGTATTAAGAAGGAGTTAATATCGTCATGTTTAAAAAAGATTACTTAGAAGTTGCACTTTTTTTAAGCCATTAATAGAAATGTAAACACAGATATGTAGATCCACGGAAATACAGACAAATACATGAGTTCTCACTAGGATGAAATTGCAAAGTGTGATCATATGAATACAGATATTGTTTTTGTAATTTTGTCAGATAATATTTCCAGGTCACCATCTATGTGAGGTCTGAACAATATTGACATTTATGCCTTATTTTCTTAGTGTAAAATAATCTTAATTTGTCACCTAGTAGGACTGTTCAGGAAAACTTTCCAAGAGACACACATTTAAGTGACTTTGTAACTTGTTTATTTTAAATACTAAGGGTATTTACCCTACTTCTCAAGCTACTGGATTCAATGATTGTGAGGTTTAGACCCTTGGAGAACTCTAAGTTTGCACATGCTTCATGAAAATGTATGCTGTTTCTTTTATTACTGCTTAATTAAATGATGATTTGTTAATAGCAGAAAATTATTAATGCTTTCTCAGAGGATTGAAAATGTGCTCTAGTGACTTATTCTGTATTTAGTCACTATAAGCAATGTCAAAATAAAAATCAGCACTCCTAAATGGATTTTTATTAACTGCACAAAATTCAAAAGGTGTAATTATACTTTTTATTGTTACTACAACATAAATATGTGAATTATAATTTGATAAAAATGTTTGTAAACCTTGGATGTCTTATCCTGCAGCCTTACCAGAACCATGCCAAAAAAAAATAAAACGGAAAAATATTTTTTTTAATAATAGGATACTGGAACATCTTTTCCTTTACTCCTGCTTATATTTAAGCTCAGGATGGTGACACCTCAGATCCCCACAATCTAAGTAGCATCCTAAGACTCTCAGCGTTGTGTTTGTTGGCAAAAGGTTGCCCTCCCTCTGGAGGGAGGACTTACCTTGGGAACAAAGCAGCTCTAGAGGCATTTTGGTTTTGAAAGTCCTATTTCCACTGGGGAAAACCTTTTGAGTTGTATGGGAGCTGGCCACCATGGAATAATCATGTAGGGTCTCACGATGTCCCCCTCTATGGTGCTGCCCACTGAGCCAGACACATCTGCTGTCTGTGTGTCCATCCTCCACAGGCAGTAAATTGCCTTGTCTGGGAACAGACACAAACATACACCAAGCCTGCTGAGGTCTGGGATGCTGTGATGGAACGTCTTGAAGGCAGGCAGAAGAGCCTCTAGTCTGTTCTTTTAGCATGGTTTTCAGGTGGTATTTGATGCAGCATTTCTTAAATTCAGCTTTGCTGGGACACTGAGGAGTCTTCCCACTCAGATTCAATCTGACCTATACAGTTCATTAAATATGATCATATGACAGTGTACTCTGGTACTGGCTTACCAGTGAAAACTTAAATACTTCACCTAGTGTTTTAGTATGAGCACAGCCTAATTCAGGGTATGCCCCAAACCCCTTATCATTGTCAAGATCTGTTTGCCTGACTATGAACATATTTGAGAGTAATTGTTGTACCTGTCATACTTATTTCAGTTTCAGATGAAAATAAAATTCTTGACATTAGCAAGAAGTTAATTCCTTTCATTGAGCTTTCTAAAAATTGCTGTAAAATTCACAAATTGGAAGAAACCTTTGAAGAGGTCTAAGAATTTGTTTTAATAAATGTTAGTCTCAATTTTTAATATGTGAAAATGAACTTGGTAGCCTTTAGATATCAATGATAATTTTGTACCTTGATTTCTCCCTTTTATCTGCTCATATCCAAAATACAATTTTCTAATTTTCTTTAGGCTGTAGCATTTTCTTTCCCAGATACTTTTTGGTGAACCATTTTGTAAGATACGCTGTGTCTGTGAAGTGAAAATATTAGAAGTAATTTTTTTTAGTTTCAGTTAAAGGCATGACTGTGATTTTTACTGTAAGATTCATATTTTCCAGTTCAAAACAGAAAGATTATCAAAGTATCAATGGCACCAAGAAAATGTGCTGTTCAATTTATCTCAGCTAGAAATGCTGCTTGATACTATCATTACTATGATTTAAAAAGTATTTGACATTTCCTTTACAGCTGTCATAACTTTAGCTGTTACAGATCCAACAAATGTACAGAGATTTAGTTCTGACTGTCTCAAAGTCTTAATTTTAAAAGTGATTTTGCAATTTTGTTAATGTAGATTAATACATACAACTGCATAGAAAATAAAGTTCAATATATGTGTGAAAGGCCTCCTTTAGTAATGTTTATGGCAGTGTAAGAACCATTTTAAGATAAGATTCAATGTGATAAGCAGGGAGGAGAAGGAAAAAAAGATGTTAATATGAACACCTCATGGCTAAAAAGGGTAATATGAATAAATATTGTGAAAGATTTATGAATCAAAAATCATGGGAACTTTTCATTTGAAAACAAATTTAATAAAGCTCCCAGCTCTCAATTTATGAAAACTCTGTGGGATTGGAATTTTAAAGGTGAAAAAAAAAAAGTGAAAGCATATTAAGGATCAGCGTTCCCTTCCTGCAACTTTTAAATACACCTGCCTCCATCCTTCAGTTTATGTGTGCAACACGTTTCCCTCCCCCCCAGGTCATCACTGAAGTGGGGAATCTAATTTCACTGCAAGATGTTCCAAGACTTCCATGCAATACTATGAAATTAATATCTTTGTTATCATGGGGCTTCCACCATGTCCCCAAGGTGGACTTCTGACTTGCACTGTGTATCCCTTATTTGCATTACAGGTTTCTATTGTATATTCTAATCTTGCTTCATGTTTGGAATTCCTAGGAATTTGCCCACTTGATCACAGAAGACCCTTTGCCCTAAATGTTGTGAGTGTTTCTGAATTTAAGTAAATAATGGTAAAGGAGACTAAAATTGAAATTTAATTTAATTCAATACAACAACAGACTATATAGACTGTCACATTACTCTGTCACTGTTGCAATATTTTACTGAAGCTGAACCATGTGCATTTGAGACACAGATTTATGTCAGCTAAAATATATTCCAAAACAGGTATTAGAAACACCAAGAGAAGATTAAATAAATGTGCAAGTTAGAGTCTAGATGTTCCTGTCTCTTTCCCTCTCTGTCCTGCTCTCTTCTCTAGAGCTGTGCTGGTTGCTTAATTTTAATATCAAGTGGAAACTGAAGGAACTGAAAGTTGGTGGGAAATAATTAATACAATTTTAAATATTTCTATACTTTTATTCCTAGGAAATAAAGCCAGCAATCAAAAGTAGCTAAAAGATACTCATCATAGTGAAAATGTCATGGGGCTCTAAAAGAGTGTGCACATGTAGAGGGTATTAAGACTGCAGTGGCCAACCAATAACTTTTGAAACATTGTTTCTTTGAGTGAATTTCCCTGAGACTTGTGTTTTAATTGTGACGAAGTCTTTACCCTGAAATTTTTCAGCTAAAGTATTAGTGAAATGGCAGCATTTATATATAATACAGCAATAACTGGGTTCAACTGTATTTATGGGCTAGATGTTGAATGAGTTCATGAGTAATAGCTGCTGTTGTGTTTTGATAACCAGTACTTTAATGATTTTTTTTAATCAAAGGTATTTTAAAATTTACTTTCTGGTTTGATGTCTTCCATCCTTGTGTAAAGCTTTCATGTTTTGTGTGTTTGACTAAATGTACCTGCCTGAACACAGAATCCTTGACATTCCCTTAACAATCTTAACTTACAGCCATTTATTAGGTTGAATTAAAAGCAGCAAAGGGTAATAAGATCAATAGAAGTGCAAGGTGAATTTATTTCTTAACAACCATACATCTTTCTGAAAGGAAGAGTTGTGTCAACAGCCACTGCTGTTAGTCAAGTGCTCAGCTCAACAGTGTTCTCAGTTGTGCCTTGAACAGTGCTTGTTTTTTAGCAGCAAGTTCTCCAGCAAGACAATGTCTCTAAATCATTCAAAGACTGATTATCTCTGTAACAGCATGTATAGATAAGACCTGCTAACTATTGTGCTTATCCTGTTGTGTGTGTTTTTCCAATTTTCACAATTTTAGAGAAGGAAAAAAAGCTGTGGTTTTCACTTGAAGCTAAAATGTTGAAGGATGATTGAATAGCACTTCTCTGTTAATGTTGTTTTCTCCCTTAATACAAAACTGAATGGGCAGGTGAAAATGCAGCATAGGTAAAACAAAAAGCTCTGGTTTAAAAGTGGATCAACTTTAAAATTATATTGTAATTTCAGCAATGGTCTAGGTGATGAGGACTTCAGCTGAACTTGTTTGTGGAAGCCACTTTGAAGGCTCTGGCAATTTCTCTGTACTCCTTTTAGTATTCAAGGTTAGTTAAAGTTAGCTTTGGATTTGCATCTTTGGAACATACCCCAGATGTTAACTTTGACTTTTGGTCAGTTTTCAGCATCTGAGAAACAGACGCACTACAATGAAATTTTGTTTTTCTCTAAGAAACAATCAAGAAGTCAAAATAATCAAACCAGATTTTTTTTTTACATCTCTGTATTACAGTGTCTTTTTAGGTTATGATCTTTCCAATTTTATCTAACTTTTTTTGTTTTTTGCTTAAGGTACAGGACTGCACTAATATTTTTCAGTGCTGAAACTTACATTGCTGGGTATTATAAATATTTACAGGGCTACAACTAATGAGAAAATACGGAGATTAAAAAATTACTTCTGCTTATCAAAGCTAGGAAGATATCTTTGAAAACTTAGCAAGAAGTGTGTATTTTTCATCCTATGGAGCCTTTATAGATTTGAGCACAATAAATGAGCAAGGTCATGAAGTCAAACTAAAATTTTAGATAACAAGCATGAGAGTTTGGATACAACAGATATATTTTGAAAGGTACAATTTTTGTGTATAACAACAATATTCAATAGTGCTGTGAGTATTATATAATTTGTTAAGTTCTAGGCTGTCTTCAGCAATAACTTAAAATATCACAGTGTTTATCACCAGCAGCCTATTAAAGAATACTGTGACTAATACAGCTTTCACAACTGACCACTTTAGAAACTTGTCTTCAATTTTGCATAATAATACAACCTGTATTACTCTTCTTCCCCATATTTGTCATGCAAGTTCTTAACCAAAACTGAAGTAGTTTTCATAGGTTCAGATTCCTCCCAGTTGCTGAAACTTTTGCAATGCCTATTCAAACTGAGACACTTATCTCTGCTAGTACTGTATTTTCAGACTGCAGTTAAGCATCTAGCTAAATATCAATACTATTATGTGATTGAAAATTCAATAATGCAAAGATCCCTTTAAAATTCTTGTGATTATCTCTTAATTATGCAGATGTAATAAAGGGCTTAAGGCAGATTATATCTTTATTTATTTCAATAGAACTCATGAATGATAATTGCAGGGCTGTATTGCTATAGTTACCGTTAAGTGAGACTGAAAGCAACCTGTCAAAGACCAATTTACTGCAATCCTGGTTGTAGTAATTCTGCACTTAAAAACCAATGCTAAATTTCAAAGTTACGCCATCTTAGAGAAAGAAACCGAGTCTTTAATCCTCTAAGTGTTTAAGAAATTGAACAGTCCTTGAGGAACTGAGTGAAAAAATATTCTTATGGCCAGACAAAAGTAATACTTTGTCCTCTGCCTTCCCAATTTGAGCAAGTGGTTTTTGAGGTTCAGACTTCTAATTATGCTTCAAAATTGGAGTTCAATTCAGGTTCGCTTTGATCCCATTTAAGTTATATCACTATGCCTTGGCTTCAGAAGTACTACAGACTGTCTGGGCAAGACTTCCAACTGTGTTTAAAAATGACATTTAGTAGTGCTGGCCAAAAATCTCAGTTTCTGTTTCCTTAGAACTTGATAGTCTTGCATTTTGATGTGACAAATGTTATGCTTTTGTTCCTCAAGGATCTGAAGAGCATTTAGATGTGCTATCAATAGAGTACAACTCGGTTGAGCCCAAAGCTCACAAATATTTGATTCTTTACAACGTTACAGCCTTACAGTGTATTTTGTGACCAGGAGAGAATGTTGACAGGACGAGTAAAATGCTGAAAATTAATAAGCTCTAACTCAAAAGCCTCATTATGAGTTTTTTGGTTTATTTTTTTAGGTACCATTGGCAAGAATAAACTGTATCACTGGGAACAAGTTGGTTGTATGTCATCACAAATAGCCATATGCCTTTCTTTTCCATCCTTTTACATAGCACAATTTCAAGTTTTCTTTCCTCCTTTCAGAGGAGGAGATCAGCTTGCTGCTTTCGTCCTCTCCACTTTTCAGCCCCCTGACATACACCCTTGTGTGATGGCCCCACTTTATTTTCTCATTCTTTTCCACATTTAGCTGGTGCCCTCCTGCATTGACCTTGCCAAGAGTGATGTTCACTGTCTTGCTTTGCTTCTCTTTCTTCAGCAGTTGTTACTGGTGGCGTTTCTGGAGCAGGCACTGTGGAAGGAATGGCCTGGGGAAGGACTAGGAGAGTTGCCTGGCTCTCAGAAGTGGCAGACTGTTGAAAGAATCATCTGAAGTTGTTTAGAATCAGAATACTGTGAAAAAATACAGCTTTCATTGAGTTTGACTATGTTCCAAAAAAGTTCAAAATTGGGATAAAACAGCTGTATCTACAAAATACCAGCAGCCTCTATTAATGACATGATGAATGTTTCAACATTTTGTCTCTGAAGCACAAAGAGGCCAGGCACTTTTGATTGCAAAGCACTGGAATATTTCAAGCAATGTCTTTTTCAAGCACTAGCTTCTTGTTAATATATTTTAATAGAAAAAAGATTTATTCAAGAGTCATGATATTCATTCAAGAAAAATAGCTGTCTGCAAACACTACTGTCAGGCTGCTTGAATACTTACAGAACCTGCTGAAGTAGGGCAATAATAATAAAAGGTAGCCAAGTACAGCTTCTGTAGATCAACATTATAGAAATTCTTAGTTTATTTAGTTAATTTTTGGACAGAATTGTAGATCCTAGAAAAAGATGGCTACATAAATATGAAGAAGAAAACACAGAACAACAAAGGGATTTTGAATATTCACATTTATTGTGAAAACAGCTAAGTTGTACGAAAAAAAAGGAGGGAGAAAAGTCAGGTAAATGCTAATTAATTTTATAGGCTTTTTTATGACCCAGAAGTGCTCTGAGGGACTTAAATTTGTTGAGACTGATGATTGGTTTTTTAGTGACATTTCACAAAATATCTAAAGGATAATCTTGTTGTTTTTTACAACTAAAAGAACTAAGCACAAAGTATTTAAAAAAACCCAGAAGTGTGATTTGGTTTCAAAATTAAACTAAGTGCTAAAAATGTGGGAAAAAATAGAAGGGAAAGAAAGAGATATTATTTGCTCTATTAAAAGTGAAAAATGAAAGGAAGAAAATTAAAAAAATGGAATGATGGGAAATAACAGAAACAGCCAAACAAATTAAATGTTACCTTGTTTCTTGATCTGGAAACTTTGCCATCTTTACAGATTAAAGTTGATTTGTGATACTGAAGAGAAGTGCAGTCTTGTATCACTTTTGTTTTTCTTTGCCATTATCTGATCATGTTTATTTTTGAGATTTCTGTTGTGTATTATTATTTCTTTCAAAGTTTTTTTCTGATTGCCGCTTATGGTTTCATTATATACAGAAATATAATTTTATATATATTTCTAGATATGTTATATGTACTTTTGTAGATATTTTCTACAGGCACAGTATTTCTATACATACTCCGTATACAGACCACATGTATTTTTCTATATACAATTTCTCTGTATTTGTAGATGTTAATGCAATATTATATATGGAAATTAAATGTAATTGTGTGTGTAGATATGATTCTCCTATATATGTTACATACACAGATATTTCAGCTGTAATTTGCAGTCATTTAATCATTTATATTTTACCTTAATCTGTCACTCTTGTCCTTGTTCTGGGACCTTTCCTGGGCCACCATTTCTAATGAGTTACAATAAAATTGATGTTTAGCTAGATTGTTACAGCATTTTCTTAGCCAAATAGACATTGTGATGTTTCTGAAGACATCACATAATGGTTGTTGTTATAGGCAGATTAAAGTTTTTCATGTGCATTTGCACAAGTGTGATTTTTTTGCTTCTCTCTATTATTTGTAGCTCCTTGGTCAAGAGATGGGAAACATGTTTCATTCAAAAACTGCCAAGTAATTTCTTGGTTTAATTCTGGACAGGAGAGTGCCAAATTGACACAGGTATTTTAAAAATGTCTGGATTTATATGCAGTAACGTTTTATTTGTTACTCTACAAATTTAGTGCTCCCTGGGCCGTATCTGAGAACAGGGTTTCAAGGCTAGAAAAGAGTGTGAACTCAGAAGTGCCAGATCAATAATTTATTTATGGACTAATTGGAGGCAGAAGCCAGGGCCCCTGCTGTGGAAGGGCAGCGTGGAAGAAAGCAGGCACTAATGGCCCTGCAGAGTCTGTGCTGTGGCTGTCAATCAGCTCTCCACGTGGACAGGTCCAGATAAAGTCACCCTACTAACTTTCATCTGGTGGTTTTAGAAAACCTGCTGTGAGCTTCTCTTCTTGAACAACAGAAATAAAAACAGGGCACTAGCAGAAAGCAAACTGTATCCCTTGGCTTTTGCATCTGCTTCTCCCATTGAACTTTTGGGGAAACTTTTAACTAAGTAATATTTTTTGAAATCTTAACTCCTATGAAAGGAGAAGAGGGTAGTGATTATTTTTGTTATAGAAACAATTAAAGTTGTTAAACACAAAACTTGTTTATGGTTTAGCCTTGTTATTGATTAATAACAATATCTCCACCTAGAGAAATAAACTCAAATTGTTGATAGAAATGATAATATTTCACTTCTTAAAAAGCCTTCACATTTTTAGAGGTGGTTAACATTTAAAAATAATAAAAGACTAATCTTTGCTATTGTACAATTATTCTATTTACTTTAAAATAAACACATTAGAAATATAATTTTCTCTTAAAATCCTGAACTGAAATTGGGGAGGTTTATTCAAAGGGTAACCCATTCTGTGAAGAAATTTTGTCCTTGAATGTGGCATGGTTTAATGCCAGTCTTGCCCCAATGGGACTCTTTGATCTTTATTCTATTCATGTGAAAACTGTGCGCTCAATATATTGGTTTTTTTTTAATTTGAAAAATTAAAGCCATTGTTCATGTTGGATTTGGCTCTTTTAGCCTGTGCTTTAACTATGTACAATGGGACCTTGACAACATTTTTGTAATTCATATATACCACAATGCACACAATTTATATGAATGTATTTTGGAATTACACACCCCAGTTAGAAGCACTAGGCAGTGTATTTGTTGGAGGTAATGTGGTTCCCTTGATTTTGAGGGAAACTCACCAGAAAAGAAAAGCACACCAGCTATCTATGAAATGTTCATTATCATATAAACCTTATCTCTGACTGCCTCTATTTTTGTTACTACTGAAAGGTTGAGTCACACAAATAACAAATGAAAACAACAATACTTTTAAAAATTTCTCTTACATCTAGAAACCAGGTTAGAACCCACAGGGATAGTGTCCATCTATCTTCTATTAGTCTTATTTCTGTTTTACTTGTTATCATATTCCATTAAAAATGCTATATTTTAGTTGTCATTTAGAAATATACATCTGGCATGAGGCCTTTATTTTTATTATTATTTTTCCTTTATTGCCAAGGGAATGCAAAATGAAGTAACTTGTTTTGATAGAGCTTTTTTATTACTGTTTTCCTTTGGCAGATTTATGTGTGATTTATGTATCTGTAGTCTGCATGGTGTGTGTGGTGACAATTCAAGGGAATGAGGCTTGCACTTGGAATATGGTCTGTACTGTCTCAGCTGTAATAAGGGAATTCATTCTGTTGTCTTGGCCCTGTCCTCTGAGTTAGAAATTGAGAAATTCTATCTTTTCTGCTTGAAAGAACTGTTTCATATGAAGAGTGGAGCTATTAGTCATAGCCTCATGAGATTTTTAACGTATTTGTTTTTCTCCTTCTGCTCAGGATTATGAAAAAGTAAGGCTTTGCTGATATTTTCTGGTGTATACATAATCAGTATTCTGAAATGAAGGACAGAAAATGCCAACTGAATTTTTTTTTTACAGTGAAAATAACTTTTTTACTTTGGAATCTCACTACAGGGAACAAACACATGTGAAATACTGGGAACAAATTCAGCCATATACATGTTCACATTGTAAATTTGCTTTGAGTAAGGCAAATATTCACCTTCCAAAGGTCAAAGGGGGCAGAATGGTGCCATCCATGTTACTGCAGAAGTGCATTCAACCTGTATGAAATACAGGTATAAATTTCTTGCTGCTTGAGAAGTCCATAGTTATTACACACCAGACCTAACAGAAGACAGGTTTCTTCAGCTGTCTAGGTGCAGTATTTTGTGCATTGCTTCTTGCTCCTTTGGGTTTTCCTGGTTTAGGCTCCTCTTTGGCTGATACAGCCCAAATGACCAGGGTGATAAAAGCAAGCCAAAACACGGTCTGGTGTTCCAGGTTTCACCTCTAATATGTTTTGATTTTATAATGTGAAACAGTATTTCAGGGAAGGTGTTTCCAGAGAGAAGTTATGAACTTTGCATGAAAAGTTGAAAAAAGTACCCACACAGTTTGGAACTGTAAAAAACATATAAAAATTTGCAATATAGGTGGTCTTGAACAAGTATTAACTTTAATAGTGTCCTAGTGTATTTTGGCTATTATATAGTCACAGTACATATTCTGTATTTGTGCCTATGCAAGACAACTGAAATAATTATAAAATCATATCTGTTTTGCAGCATGTCCTGGTAGGACCTTTTCAGCTCTTTAAGCACTTGTGATATAGTCAACTTACATATGAATTCTAATTACATTTCAAATAGTAAAAGTTATATTTAGGGTTATAGTTATTTCTTATATAGGAATTTTGAGATTTTATAATAAAGAAAATACAGGAAAACTTAATTTTCACAGCAAATGTATAAATTAATGTACTTTATAAAATCTTGAAAAATCTTTCTACATCAAAATTTTTCTTTTTGCTCTTTCTATATAATCGTATTTTTGGGGGGATCTTTTCCTCCCATTGGCTATATCAATAAAAGTAACATCACATTTAAAGAAGGTATAAAATAATTTTTACCAAACTATGTTATGCATTTAAGCAGCTTTATGGACCCTGATTGCTTCTGCTGGATTCACTGATTTCAAACTGTGATTTAAAGTATATTTTCTGGAGTTCTGACCTTGAGCAATAGTAAAAAGAAATTCAATGTAAACAGAAATCTTCCCCACATGGATTATGCAGATTTGCCAAAAGGGATATGGCTGCAATAGGCAACAGTCCTGCAGGTAATTTTTGAGAGGTATATAGAGCATAAAATATTTGCTACATTGTTTACTTTTGACAACAGAATCAAAGAGTGTAGGACTGGATAAGTTTTTTAACTCCCAGAACCCTGTCTCTTTTTCTGCTGCAAATGTATTAGGAACGTATTATAAATTAGTTGGCTGTATTTTTGAGACCAGAGATTTTGAGTCATAGCGTGGTTTCCTTTGGTGACAGGTAAGCAGCTTGGTGGCATTTCAAAGATGAAGTGCTCTAATGAAACACCCTGGAAACTGATGAGTAGACCTGTACCACCCCTCCTACCTCGAAGCACGTGAGAAATTGCACCCTACTTTGGAGAGTTAAGTAGGCTTTGATGCATGGAAAACAGCATGAAGTGGACTGGATCCCACTATATTATATATGTAATATTTCAGTTTGGAAGTGAAGATATATATAAAAAATACTGTAGAAAACCTTTATTTTCTCTGATAACTGAAAAGCAGTTTTTTGACCTTGAATCTGAGCTTTTCTAACATGTGTTGGTGACAAAATGCTGGCATCTGTGTAATGGTGTAGTGAATTAAAATGCAATGGATTTTGTTATCCTCAAAACATCAGAGGTTAAAGTGGGCAGTAAATTCAACAGTTTATGGAACAAACTTTTTTGGCAGTGCTTTAGAGGCCTGTGCCAGAAGAATGTGGTGAAATAGAATACAAATGTAAATGACACATCACTGTTTTATTATGTTTATGTCAATGTCTGTTTCAGCAAAGAATTCTCCAGAACATTACCCATTATTGGCTAGCCTGTGCCTGGAATAGATGGGGATCTTTTTTGGAGCTGCCTCTCACTCTACTCTATGAAGAAAAGTGCACCTAACATCAAAGCCTTCTGTGGGATGAGGTTTTCTGTCAAGTTCTACTTTGTAATCAATGTTTTACATGTCAATAATTGGTATCAATAACTACTATAATAACCTAAGAGAGCCTGCTAATGGTGCTACAGTGATACATAGCAGAGTCCCATGAGAAGGAACAACTGTAGCTTTGCCATTTCTTGTGACAAAGAATGAACTACAGGAATTGAGTAGTGGAAATCTTTTATATTACTATTTAAAAATTGAAGAATGGAAAGAACTACACCTGTTTAACTGGAAATTAATGTACTTATTGAAATCTTTTGCCACAGATTCAAATTTCCACAGAAAACTGAATCTTCAAAGCTTGCTGTCCTGGCAATTTATTATGCTTCTTGAGGGGAAGATAAAAAATAATTTGTAGAGCAGAAAAAGTTAAGACTGCTTACACATGCACATAGTTGTATTAAGACTCAAACTGCCTTCTATGCTTTCAAGGTTATTTGGACTGCAGGTTATTATGTTCAGTTTAGCTGTTACTGGTAGAACAATTATATTTTAGGCTTGATGTTTATACTTGCTTTTAAAGGATTAAATCAAAGCTTCAGTGGAAGGGATGAAAGTCACCTGGCTTTCCTCCCTCACCCTCTTTTTTAACTAATTAAAATTGAACTTTGAGGTTAAAACTTATTAATAAAATGTAAAATTTAAAATTATGCAACCCTGAAAAAACAAATGTCCTGTGCCAAGAATTCCATTAATTGAGTTTCTTATGTTCTCCTGAATTCCTTGGTGTTCAAAGGACATTCAGAGAAAAACAAACCTGGGCAGAGGACTTTGACTTATAATACAGTAAGAGCTGTAGTTTCCAGCTATGATGCTGTAGCCTCCTTCTGTTTTCACATAATTTGGTTACTTTTCCTTCAGTGTTTTTAGGGGATATTAAAGATGAGAGGAAGAAATAAACAAAGACGCAAACCTGAGTATTTAGAAAACAGTTGAGTATACCAGTTTTTATTTTGATCTATGCCACTCTTCTTTCAAGACAGTTACACATAAGTTCTCTAAGATTCAGTACATCAGAATGCATAGCTGCATTAATGTACAATAAAACTTAGTGCACAGCACTGAGAAAAAGGGATACCGTTTTCTCAGACTAATAATTTAAAATTTGAACTATGTTTTCTCAGAGTGGTGGATTTTCATACTGCTTCTTCTTCCTCTACAGCTTCTGAACAGCTTTTCTAGACAAGGATATAATACAGGATGGTGATATTTTAGTATTTAGGATACTGGAGAAGCCTTGATAACCCAGTTTAAAATATTTCTCTGCATCCATATAGCTTTTAATTGTCTCCTTCACTATGTGTGATACTTCATCTACAGTCATTGCAAAACCATTTCTGTTTTATATCTTATAGGTTTTTCGAAGTTGAATTAAATTGAATTTATTGCATTTTCTGCCATTCAATATTGTTGAATTATATCTTTTTGGAATAGTTAAAAATACCAAGTGTTTTTTTTTCTACTTAATCAGCTAATAATGTCCATCTTTAAATTTAGTCTCTTGTATGTTCATATCATAAAAAACTTGAACCATACTAGCTCAGTCTTTCTCTCTGTCATAAAATGCTGTTTCTTCTTTTCATAATGCCATTTTTCATTCTTCTTGCCTGACTGGAGTGTGAGTCATCCAGTCATACTTCTTATTGTATGGCTATTAATACTTCTTAAAACCTTTTTCCAAGGACCCTCTCAGAAGGAATTTCAAGGTCCCAAGGGATTGTATCTGCTTGCTTCTTTTTTGCTTCTTGTCACAGCATTCTGCAAAAAGAATACCTGTATTTATAGAATGCATTCCCAATGAAACTGTTTCATGTCTATTGTCTGATATTTTCACATTTTGCTGTGTGACTCTTGTTCATTTTCCTAGTATGAAGCAAGTAACTTTTTCTAAATTTGAAACTTTAAATTCCTGTTAGACCATTTTGCAATTACCTAGAGAGAATGCACTGCTCATTTGTCTGGAATTAGGGATGTGATGTCACACTGATTCTGCTTAACTTGTTTGCTGATTTGCTACTGTTAAATTTTAACTTTGGATTCATACTTTTGTACCACAAATTTTTTTAAATTTATAAAAGGTTTTTTTTAACATTTATTTACTTGTCTAAAAAACTTTGATCTATTCTATCTCAGTCTTTCATGTGTATTACTTTGAAAGGTAATTTCATGATGTCAGATCTATTAATGGACACAGCTGTGTGATGCTTAGCAGCCTAGGGAGGTTAAGCCACAATATATGGAAATTCAATTTATTGTTGCTGTAAGGCTTGGTTTACTCTGATAAGGGAAATTTTTGTTACATTTTCAGAGTTAGTAGGACAGGCTTCTTTTATCATCCCAGCAACAGTCTTAGTCCTGGAGAGGAGGTGTTGGTTTTTTTTGCAGATTAGCAGCTCTGTGTTTTGACCCAGGTTATTTTTGTCCAACATTCACTAGTAAGAAAAAAGTGTGTTTGTGTAAAACATTTAAACAGGGGTCAATATATCTTTAGTGGTTGTTTCTTTAAAGCTGTTATAATCAAGAGGTTTTTATATTTCAGGTCTGGTTGCTGGATGTTGGTAATAATCACTGCAGATTCCACTGACCCAACTCAACAATTTTGTCTCCCCTACTAATTCATTTCACAAAACCTTTGAAAAACATCTGTGTTTTTTTGTGGTTTTGTGTTTTGTTTTATTTTGTTTTATTTTGTTTTGTTTTGGTTTTTTTTGTTCAGGGTTTGCAATCTGTGCTCTCAAAGCTAATAAAACTGAAACAGCTGGTACAGGGATTTTATCCAAAACATGACAGCTGGAAACTGATGAGAGCCTTCTGATTTCATGTTTACCAAAGCATGCCAGTTAAATGCAGGAGAACCAAAAGGATCCTGAGTGAATTGTGGCTTTTACACAACTGAAAGCCTAATTCAGAGCTCAGTAAGTCAAGAGAATTATATACCGATTTTGGTAACCTGTAGTAAACTTCATTTGCAAAAAACCTGCTCTGCAGCATTTAAGAGAATTAAAGTTAAAACTTTAAACTGTATATAACACAACTGAAAGAGAGTGCAAGAAAATTGAAGAAGTGTTCAAAAGAAAGAAGAAATGAGAGGATGAAGTTTCAAACATATGTGTAAAAACATGGCCTGGATGAGAGACAGAACTACAGCTTTGTGTGCCAGGAGCTGCAGAGGAAGAGGTGTTTGCAGCAGCAGGGACCAGATTGTGTGCACATACTGCTTTAGAAAAACAGAAACCGAGGACTCCCTCAAAGACCACTCTTTACAGGAATGAGCCTTTGTTTGCAGCACAACAGCTCTTGAGCTATCAGACTTTTAATTTGAGACAGAGTTATTAGGAACAGTGTTAATTTTATAAAATCTTATCAGATTCTGAACTGTATCATTATTTCAGTGCCTGAAGGGTGCATATTTCTTAAAAAGACAAAAAAACCCCAATCCATCTGCTCACCTGGGTAAGACTAATCAACACACAATAATGTGTTTTTATTCCCTGAGATAATCTGTGGACATGGTCCCTACTTATTTCTGCTGAGGTTTCAAAGTTAATTTTATTCCAATGTGTTTATAGCTGACACATTTTCTAAGCCACACGGTCATGTTTTCTCATTTTTGCAGTTTAAATTTTGTTTTTGTTCACAGATCTTCCACCAGCTCCATTTATGTACTATTGTGTAATCCACACCCGTTTTGAGGGAACTGCCTCACACCAAGATTGTGGGCTGCGAGCAGAGTGCAAAAATTGAAGCTTAAAGCTGGAATAATTCAAGAAATTGCAGCTGCATGCAGATGAGCGGGCACAGCCTTTGAAAATGTAAGGAAAAAAGACATTGTGTGGAGACAGGCAAGCAATCAAAAGCCTGCTGGCTCCATTCTCATATGACAAGTACTAAAGGTTCATCTCTGGTACAGAGCTGATTTTTTATCTGTTGCTTTGAGGCATCCCAAAGTTTCACAGTCAGGACAACTTGACTTGTGCCTTGTTATTTTAGATGTCAGTGGGTTTAGTTGTTTCCCTATTCATTATGACAGTGTAGAAAAAGTTCAAACCATCCTGTAGTCTCTAGTCATACTTCAAGTAACAGTTTCTACTAACAGCAGAAGTTTGCTCTTTTGTCAGCAGTTTTAAGAGCTGTTAAAGTCTGTGCTCTTGCACTGAAACATTTTGGTTTATTTTTTAAATGCAAAGCTATTAAACAGAAAGGGTCATAGGCAATTGGTTTTTCTATTTCATTCTTTATTTTGCCTTTACGTAGTAAGATGTGCAAAGAACAGATCAACTGAACATCTTTCTAAGTACAATGGCTTAGTATTTAAAATGCGATGCTGGGTTGTAAATCATATTTTGATTCCTGTTGCCTAAACTAGATTGGTGGCAAAGCCAGCTTTTTCCCCTTGTTTCCCAATCCTTCATTCATGTGTGAGAGCTCCCAAGATGACCCCGTTGCATGTAGGCAGTGTGAGGTACTCAGATGTTATGTAATCAAGGATACAACACTGTATATGTCAGGCATCTCTATATTTCAGCTCCTTAAAAATTCTAAGAGACATTCAGGCATGTTTGTTATGCATGTGTAGGCTGTTTTTAATAATAAAAAATACTTATTCCTTATCTTGATAAGGCAGTTACTAAGAGTGAGAAATACTTCGAAGTGATGTTTTAGTGCTGGCATCTGCAGTATTAAAAGGGTTTGGAAAGATGATAAAGTATATTTGTTCTGAGCAAACACTCCTCTGATATAGAGGGAAGGGAAATCCAGCTAATTTAGAGTAAAAAGTCAAACAGAAAATATGCTTTAGGAAAACTTGAGGAAAAAAATATTACAGATCATTAAGAATAATAACTGTTATGAACAGAAACGTCCAGAACAACTGGATTTGGTGTTTTTAAGAGTTTTAAGACGCTTTAAATGCCTCTGTTCATTATCAGATTCTGCTAACCCAAACCCCATTAAAGGACCACTTACCAAAAAAGGCAGACCTGTCTCTAAGTGCTGCAATTGTAAATCTATCTCATGGTTTACCGTCAAAGCCTGAGAATGTGCAACAGCATTTCTTGGAGCTGTTCTAGAGGTGATCAAGTCACTTGTTGTTGTCCTGTTTCAAAACTTTGTGCTACATTGCACTGTATGTAAGGAGTATTTTCTGTGTGGAAAGAATAGATGAGAACTAGTTAGCAACAGATTAAAAATTGATGACTAGAAATAATTAAGAATACTAGGTGCACGTTAAAAATTTGAATTAAGTGAAAAAGCTGTGCGTGTCAGTAATTGAAAATTTTCTAAATTTGTTTAAAAACAAGGAACCTAGAAACTAATGATAGAAAAGTGAACAAAAAAAAGTCTTAGAAATTATGTTCTTTGCTTAATCACCATGTTCTAACATAAATTATTAGACAAATAGAGAAGAACCTGGAATACATGCTCAACAGAAAAAAACTGGTCAGATTTCTTGAGATTTCTTCCAAAGTACTGACTCCTGGGGAAATACTTTAATGAAGTATAGTTATATTTTCCAGATGTTTTATTGAAATACATTTGGATGCAAAATAAATCAGTAGGCTGTGTAATGAAATCAAGGTCTATAAAGCAAAAAGAAAATTGATCTCTCCAACAGCATAGTTTCTAATGGTCTTTTCTTTCAAAATTATAAATCCACCATATTTATGTATTTATGACCTTCACGTCTAAAAATAATTCTCTAGCCTTGCCCGTCTTCTTGCTGACCTCTGTGATAAAGACAGATATTCTTTATGATCCTCTTGATTATTTTCCTGGGTAAGTTACAGCATGGGTGAAAGCCAGCTATAGTTACAGAAGGACTATGAGGATCCAAAGCCTGGTGGCTGCAGTTTGCAATGGTTTCAAAAAGAACAGTTAAACTTTAGAAGCCTTCTTTAAGGAAAGAAAAAACTCCAACCACCCCTCTCTCTGCTTTTCTTAGCTACGGTTATCACCATTTGTTAGTATTATACGAACTAGGTCAAATTATGCTTGCCTATTATTGCTGTCTTTGAGGTCATCTACAAAGTTGGTCCAGAGGCTGAATTATGTAATTTCCTTATGTTTCTTTTATAGCTAAGCTTTTTACTCTATTCTGGTATTTGACTTCTACTTTGCTGCTCTTTTCATATTTATTTTCTAGGCATTTAGCCCTTTACCTTGTTAGAAAGGGCCAAAGACTGAGTGTGTGTGGTCATTCCCAGTGCATCCAGCTCAACTTGAAAAATAGATTGGGCATACAGTAAGGTTCTGGGCTAGGACTCAAGGTTTCTTCTCTTTCCAACTCAGGGTTGCAAAACTTTTACAGTGCTATTTAAAGTTGTGCTGTAACGCATGGTCCACTCCCTTCTTGTTGGAAAATATTAGGTTCAGTCCTAGTTACTGTTCCTTCTACTCTTTGAATCATTCAAAGAGGAAAATGTTAGAGACACTGGGCTCCAGCTGGGTCCCTTCTCTCATTCATGCCAGTAGTGCTACAGGTCAAGCAATAGGCTGAACAGATTGCATTCTTTCAGAACATGCCATCCATTCATAACTAGATAGATGGCTTTTCTGTATTACTTTAACATCTTTGGAAATGTAATGGTTGCAGTGGTAGATTAAGAAGTAAGCAAACGTTGGGCAATTATCTCAGTTGTTCACAGTTAGATTTATAGGCATGTTTTTGGTAGAAATATGAACAACAGCTTGTTTTGGGGATAAAGAAGCAGAATGCATTAAATATGGCATGTCAGGCTCGAGGCTGTGGAGCTGTGCAATATTAGCAGCCTGGCATTTCTTCTTTTAACTTTAGTTCTTAGTACAACTGCATTGTTTACTTTTGCCTTTGTTTAATCCTATTTTTAAAACAGATCCTGTTGGTAAGCCTGAATTTTTTTGTGTTTCCTTTTGCATTTTTACTTAATTGGAGTCTGTCTTCAACATATGCTAGCACATTTAAAGTATATATCGTTGACTTTAAAAAGAGAAAACTCCAATTACTTATCCACTGTTGAGAATTTTATGTATTCCAAGTGTTATCCCATAGACAATTCTTGTCATATTTGACTTTTTACTATTCAAATTCAGAAAACATGTACAAAAAAATCTGTTATACTTTTGTATTGGAAAAGTTTTTTAACCTTTTGCAAGGAGTACAGCTTTATTTCCAAGCTTAATTCAGGTTTAAATAAGACTAGTTCTCTGTAGTTTTGTTTTTTTATCCTCCTGTCAAGTAATTTTCTAAAGAACCTGATAGGTACATGTTGAAACTCCAGATCTGAAACTTTGTACAGCTATTTTTAAGAGAACCTTGTCTTCATTTTCTTTGAATTTTATTGGTAAAAGCTTGGATTTTGTCTTGTGAAACCTCAGAGATTTATGTAACAGCATTAAAAAGGCAGCCAGCATGAAAGTGCAAGTGCTTAAGTGCTTATTCCTTTGAATAGTAAAACAATTTCTTTTTAATTTTGTTTCAAAATCTTGTCATTCTAGACATAAAATAATAAATGGAAAATTATTTTCCTCCTTCACTTATGAAGTTATGTCCCTCACAATTATGCAATTTTTTATTGTAGGATTGAAAATCAGAAGGGACAAACTTTTGGCAGTAATCAATTATGTCTCCATGTTGACATCAGATTATTTTGTTGGTTTCAAATTTTCTCATGCATGGAAAAATAAATATGAACACCCTGAGATCAAACAAACAGCATGATTTTTATCAAGTTCGTAAGAAATGAAGAAAGACAATAATCTTAGGAAAAGATATTCTGATCACACTAAGAAGTGAAAAGTACACTTCTCTAAAATCAATTGAAATATCTTGTGGATCTAAGAAGTTATTTTTCCAGTATAAATGTTTTTAGAAGTGCATGGGTGTGTCTGTTACATTGATTTCCTAGTCTTTCTAGGGTTTATAGAATAAATAAATATTCTCCTAGCATGTTATATTCACTTATTTTGTCTGGCATCCGCACTGTGATTAGAAAAGGCTTATTTGCTTTAGAAGGTGCATGGTATTTTGCAACGACTAGTTCTTTTCCAGGTGAAAGTGCTGAATGCAAAACCAAGCATTCACATCTGTGATTGCTTATCAGTGTTAAACAGGAGACTTTTTTATTGTTTAAGGAGCATAACTTTCTCTTTAAATTGATAGGAAGGATGAATTTGATTAAAGTGACCACCTGTGATTTCCTGTACTTCTATCAGCCCAGAAGGTCTCCTGAAAGCTGGCATGTCTCCTACCTGGTTTGTGTTTTCTTCAGCTGTAATTTATGGCCCAGATAAGAGCCTGGTGTGAAAACCAGAAATGTGCAGAAAGCAGCAACACCACAGTCACCCTGCACACTTGTATTCTTTTCACATTTCATATTCTTTCTCATATTCACTGAATAGGAACAAGCTTTGGGGATGAACCATGTGCAGTACATACACAGAGTCTTCTACAGCCACAGCCATGCCTGCTCTGCATTCGTACGTGTTCTAAATAAAGGAAAGCATTGCAGCTTTTATCATAAAGCTGTGCCAAGACCAAAGTTTCTCTCTTGCACTGACAGCAGAAAGGTTTTATGTGTGGGATTCAGACCTACACTATATGTGTCTAGTTGCAAAGTAATTTTACTTTAAAGCTGAACTCTAAGGAATATCTTCTTGTTTGATTTATGTCACAAATGTAGTAGTTGAAACTTGACTCAGGCTTCTAAAAGAGAAAATATTTGAATAATAATATGCAACTATTCTTAGTTAAAATATCCAGCACTTAAAATTGATTTTAAATTTCTTGGTGTAGAAATTCTTCATCTATTTCTAATACCAAATATACTAAAATTTAATAACCCAACAGCACATTCATTAAATCAAAAATTCATAATATTTTAACATGAAAGACTTTGGAATAGTATCAAAGAAGATGAGTCACTTCAAAACCCTCATGTCAAATTATGAGCAGGTAATTTAAATTTACATAAATATAAATTATGTATGTGCTTATATATATATATTTATATTAAGAAACATAATTTATGTTCTCTCACTGATAAGAAATAGATCCTCTAAGAGATGGCTTACCAGTAATTCTTTGAGTAAATACATCAAATTTTCAAATTACTTATAAAACAAGAAATCTCAATCTCATGCATTCTAGTACACTTGTTCTCATATATGTCTCTGAAATGGATTAAAATTTTCTGAGCCAATTAATAACACAATATTGTGACAAGAAAGAATTTTTGAGCTGATGTGTGTGGGAATGCTGGTTTCACCTTCTGGAGCTAAAACTTATCCACCCTGGAGGGAGTTAGCAGTGACCTTAGTGTCAGGGGCTGGTAAGTGCATCTGCCTTCCTCAGCTCTCAGCATTCCCTCCTGAGCTCTGAGACACTGCAGCAGTTTTTGCCAGTGCTCAGGATGCTGACACAGTGCCAGGGCAAGCTTTAGTACAAGAGTAAGAAAAGATGTGCTGGAGCTGTATCAGGGAAGGTGGTAGCTATTAGTGGATTTCCATGAGCGTTTATGTTGTCAGGTTAAGTATGTGGTTATGCAGACTTTTTCCTCACTAGAGTTTTCTTGAGGTGATCATTTGGCTCACAAACTGGAACCCTGGAACTAGCTAGGTTCTATCTAGTGTAGATAGAGCTAAGGAGCTACATGGGGCATCCCTGAGAGGCTTTGGGAGAGGTGGCCCTGCTGCCCTTGGCAAGGACTTGGTCTCAAGTTCTGGGCAGCATGGACGATCAGAGAATCTCATTGCGCAAATTGCTGTGTTAAAAGTCTGCCTAATTGAAAATCTTTCCCACCAACATTTCTTCCTTATACTTGCTTGTATAGAACTGGCCAGAGAGAACCCTCTGCAGGCTCATAACTCTGCACTTACCAGCGTGACATGGGGCTGACACTGCTCCTCCTATGGAGGAGGTCAGCTGCAAAATACACCATTTGTTGCAAAGCAACACTTTAGTGAGAATCACCCTCTAAATAAAAAGAAAGGTCAAACTTTTCAGCCACCCAGGTAAAAAACTGGCTACAGAAATATAAACAATTCAAAGGTTGCTAATGCTTTCCAAGCTGTTTTGACATTATCTGTAAAATTTAGAAGCAAAAAGAACTTTATAAGATAAATACCTGTGAATGGATATGAAGTGTTCAAGGATCTTCTATATTTAACAATGTTTTAAGTAATTTATAGACCATGTGCAGTTATGAACTTATGGGTAAATCCTATAGAAAACCACTTCATGGTGCCTAAACCAGAGCAGTATCTAACTCACAGGGTCAGGAGATCATGTGAGATAATAAAGCAGGTTATACAGTGCATGGATGACAGGAAAAACTCCATGGATTCTTGTCTTATGTGTCTAACATTACTGTTAGGTGTTTTCTTTATAATTTTAGTTTTCCCATTCTTTCTTCTGATCTTCTACTTAATTTGTTTCTTCATTTTTAAAGTCCTATGGTGTCTGTTGCTTGACAGCTTTAGGTGTTAGATTATTAACATAATAAGCAACTATAGTAGAAAATTCACACTAATTTTCTCAGGGAAATTGAAATTGCCTTTGAAATTGAAGTCACACTTTTGTAGACAAGTTTTTTTTTTCATCTGATACACATTCACACATATGACTATTTGTGTATATGTAAACTAGTCACATTATTTCTGTCTGCATAATCCCACCCCATACAATCAACTTTATTTTCTTTATATTAATGCAAATTGCATAACAACTTCATTCTCATCACAAAATGCTATTCTGAGGCATGAGCATCCAAATGGTGGTTTGATTCATATTCCCATTACGTAACCTCTTGGAGAGGAAAACATAAAACTCCCAAAAGTTAAAAGGATTTTGAAACTTGCAGCTAAATGGCCACTGTAATTGCTTTTTATTTTTTTCCTATTAAAAATATAAGAAGCTTGTAGGTCATTGTGTAACCAAAGGTCAGTGTGACTGACTGATAGCTACAAGCTATTCTGCTATATACTGCCACCATGAAAAGACAAGTTCCAATCTAAGTTTGGACTTTTTAAGGTGCATTTGTATTAATAGGGACTTCATACTCAAGCTGGAACCAGACCAAAGATCAAAGAATAGAGAGATAACATGATGAAGAGGAAAGAATCCTGCTTTTTAATAAGCAGTTTCTAAAATAATTCCTTGAGCTGTTTATGAAACTGAATACCCATTTGATGTGTTTGGGAGCAGCAGGCATAGACTGCTTTGCAAGGGGGGACAAGCTGGAAGTCGAATGTGACAGCAAGGCAGATTGTCTTGCTTGAAATCTATCTATTTTTTTAATAGTTCTTCATAGCAGTAATGAATAAGAGTGTCTAACTGCAGGGGAGTTATGAAGATTGTATATGAGAGATGCATATAAAATATTTTCTTGTGCAGTATTGTTTTCTGTTTTATCCTTTTGCTTTTGGTGGTGGCAATTCATGCTACTAACTCAAACAAGTTCCAGCAAGGCTTGTCACTGAAGAAATCACACACAGCTGAAATTAGATGGTATTTCTGTTTAAAAACGTCATTTTTTACTTAAAAGGACACGCCATCAACCATAAATCATAGATTAGTTTGGGTTGGAAGGGGCCTTAGAGATCACCTAGTTCTATCATCCATGCTGTGGGCAGGGACACCTAGACCAGGAGTTAGACACATGACCAGCATAAAGTTAATAGTCTTTTTGTTTGTGGGTTTTATGTGTGTTTTTTCTTTTTATTTTTATTATAACTTTTACCAGAATTTGGCAGAACTAGAGAACTTCACTTTAATCATAAAGATCCTGCTTGTCTGTTACTGTATTAGTGCAATTTTAATCACATTTGCTTGAAGAAATAAGGCTATTCTAATATTATCCTTTATTTCAATGAGCCAAAATGTGCTTGATGGACAAAGACCGGTGGTTGAAAACATTTAAATACTTATATATGCAAATGAAGTAATTAACATGAGATTAAATATTCATATATCTTTTCAGTCCAGGAAGATTAGTAACTAAGTATCCCATTGGTGAAACGAAACTTCCCCCTTTCAAAGCTTATTTATTTCTTACTGTTCACATTTTTTCCAGAGGTTTCATTGTGTGATTTGTTTGGGATTTTTTAATGGTGGTTGGTATTTTCCCCTCCCTTTTCTTCCACCTCCATCCTTGCCCTTGCCAGCCCTCACCTTGGGAGAGTGAGAGACTGGATATGCAACCACTTTTGTCTACCAAACCAAGTGATTTTCTGCTAACTTTTCTGACATATTTAATAACATATTATGGACTTTTTTCCCTGTGGTATTTCAGATATAGATAATGATTTATTTTAGTTTGCACCTTGTTAAAATATTTTACTAATTTTGAATGAAAATTAGTTTATGGACAACCAAGAGGCAGCTTCCTCAAGGTGGACATATGCCAATTATTAATTGGAGCAGAGTGAACATTTAGGAGAAGTACTGAAAAATCTTATTTGCTACCTGGGATATTCCTAGAGACTGTTAGAAAGTGCCTTCTGTCTATCAGCCTACTCTGTATGCATCACATATCCGTATGTCTGCTTCTTTTTAAAAAGTGACCTGTAGTAGTTATAGATGCTTGTTATGGTGTTTGTCTGCAGTCTTATGGCCCTCAAGAAGTACTGATGAAATGTTTACTCTGATAAAGTTATTCTTTCAAATTACATAAAACAAAATAATAACCCTAAGACAAAAAAAAAAAAAAAAAAAAAAAAAAAATCCCAAAAAACAGGCCCATGCCAAGCAATAAAAATCGTGTTCCTTTTAAAACTCTTCAGAGTTTTAAAGAGACTATACATATACCACTTATCTTTCAAAAGGATTGTCAGAGGAATAATTCTTAAGAGAAATGCCTGAAGGAAAGAAAGCCTTTTTGTTTCAAACTAGAAAATAGTACTTACAAAATGCGGTGGATCTGTCTATTCCCTAGTCAATAGCTGCCAGTAGAACCACATACCCTGTAAGTAAATCAGGTTTAAGAATTCTCTCCAGCTAAGCACAGCAAATTCACCTGTAAATATAGATTTCCTAGCAAATATTTTTACTGGTTCTCGTGTGGGATCTCAGCTTTAGTATTTCTCTCAGGTGCAGCATTTTCTCCAGTATTATACTGGTGTAATATAAAAATAAGTAAGAATGCTACACATTAAATTCATATTTTTTTCTGCTACAGCCCTAGAATATTTTTAGGGACCAGACAGTTAAAAGAACCATTCTAGCTATACTACTAGGGAGATTTCCTACAATAAGAATATTTTGCCTCCTGGTAATATTCTTATGCTGTGTAAACCTGTAAGTTCCTCTAAGTGGTGGGTTTTTTTGTTTTGGTTTGGTGTTTTTTTTTTTTTTTTTTTTTTTTTTTTTTTTTTTT
>VXBS01006252.1:124736-168291 GCA_013400255.1 Sitta europaea
GTTTTGTTTTTTGTTTTTTTTTTTTTTTTAATTTATTTTTTCCTCAGTCACACTACAGACCTATAGAATGTCATAGAATCTTGGAATAGTTTGAGTTGGAAGGAACCTTTAAAGGTCACCAAACTCCCTGTCATGAGCAGGGATACCATCAGCTATATCCAATTGCTCAGAACCCCATTCAAACCTGGACATTTCCCAGGGATGGGGCATCCACACTGCACTACCTGTGCTAGTGTTTCATCAGCTATTTTAAAAAACTTCTTCCTTATAGCTGCCCAAATCTCTCCCCTGTATTTTAAACCCATTACTCCTTGCTCTGTTGCAACAGGTCCTGCTGAATGTTTTCTCCACCTTTCTTTTAGGCCACCTTTAGTTACTGTAAGGCTGCCATGAGCCTTCTTTTCACCAGAACTGCAGTTCTCTCAGCCCAGCTCCACAGGAGAGGGGGTCCAGCCTTCCAAGCATCTTTCTCTGGATGGGCTCCAACAGATCTGTGTCTTTTCTCTACATTCCTACCTATTGCTTGACTGCTATATAAGAAATCATTGTTTATGGAACAACACTAACTCTATTGACTAACCTGAGAGGTTATTTCTGAGTAGTCAAAGGATCATTTATTGTCATTGCTAATAAACAATAGCAGGAAGTCTAGTATTAAATACCTTTTTTTTTTTTATTTATTTTTTAAAGCCTAAGCAGAGAAGCAGAAGGAACAATGACTTGCCACATTTTCCCTGAGTTATTATCAGGTGTGAACACCTTGATTTCACATCAGAATGCATTTTTACTTTAAAATACAGTATTTAATACAGTATTTCTCTACTACAATATTTACATCATCTTATTAAATGCCTAGGGTAAGCCTTTGCGTTTGTGGTACTAATCAAGAAGATGGGGACAAAACTCAGGCTCTGAATCTTGTTTGCACTGCAAATAGCTTTTGCCCACCTTGGTTTTGTGGTATTCCTTCTAGCTTTCCCCAGCATGAACTCCTGATAAGACTACAATTTTTTTTCCCTACCTCCTACAGTCCCCCCTTACTCCCCTATATTCATATTTTATTATCTGAAACCTTCTTTACACTTCTGTCAAATCCTTGAGCATGAAGCTCATAAATACTGGCACTTTCTTTCCATAGAAAGACCACTCAGAGTTGCAACATGGCAAGCTTTTAGAGATTCAAAAGTGAAACTCTTCCTTTTACAAACACACCAACAAATGTCTCTCAGGTATTCTTTAATCTGTTTTTTATTCATTAAAAAAATTTAAATGGTAGTAAGCATTTTAGTATAAGTGACTAATATTTAGTTTTCTCTATTCAAAATATAATGAAAGAGCATGACATTCATATAAAGCATTTCAAGGCATGGGATCCCCACAGAACCTTGGTCTGCAACCTAGAAGTGCATTGAAAGAGATTTACTTTTGGACTGCAGTGCCCTCTGCCAGCAGAAACTTCAGCAGAGGAGCTGAACACATTTGTAACCTACCAGGTAATGAAGACTATCCATCCAGCTAAAGCTTCAAAGCAAGGCAGGTACACAAATAGATTTTGATTGAGGCCACTGGGCACTGTATCTCTACAGTTTTGAAAGAGTAATGACCAGTGATAAAGCAAATTACATTTTGTGGCCCAAATAATTGCCCTCAAATACAATTATAATTAAAGTTTAGATTTCAACTTAGTGTTTCCTTGGAGATGTTATAGGCTTCGTATTTAAGGTCAAAACACTTTAGAATGTAGAAAATAATTTGTCTCATAGCTTCAATAGGATGTAGACATTTTGCTAATTTTGTGTTTCTGGAAAGGATGAAAAGACAGTAATTAAAGAGAAAAAGAAGCTCTTGATTGCCTCTCAAAGCACTAAGAGGAGAAAACGCATCTTGTATGCATTTAAAGGCTAACTGTTAGTGTATAAAAGGACCATTCATTTTTAATTAGGTTTTTTTGGATTGAATCAAGGTTTTTTATTGAATATTAGAAATTAATTTTGTAGGGTAATATTTAATTGTAAGCCAGCTGTAGATGGGTGCTTCTGCAGAGGTTCCCTGAACAAAGAAAGGGTCCCTATACCCTCTTGGTGTAATGATGATTTGTGGTCTAGGGTCTTCTAACACCTCTTTGGATTCTTTCTCCATGTCCACATGGACAGATCATTAATTCTTCAGGTTTGGCTCAACCTTTATCTGAAGATAACCAGTCTTTCTCTGTTTACTCCTCAACTCAGCCATTTGTCCTAACAGAGTTCATTTCATGTTCACCTACAACTTTGAGAAGGGCCCATTAATGCTAAGTTGTTATTATTGCACTTAAGCCTACTCAATTAATTTTTAATGTTTTCTAAGCAAACAATTTAATTTCCAGGATTCAGATATTGATAACTTTCTATGAAATGGTATTTATGAAATTGGTGAAATCTATTGAAAGCTCCTAAGATTGGAAACCAGAACAGAGAGGTTTATACATCTCTCAAAGACCAAACTTATATACTTATTATGTAAATGAAAGTAAGTTGATGCATTTTAATCAAAATTCTGATCTTAATAATGCCAGACAGATTTGAAATATTTCAAAAACTGTCTGGAAATATATTTTATTCAAATGTTATACATAGGACTTATCTATAATTCCTCATAAATCCTGGTGATATGATATCATTGTGAGAGGATTCATATCAGAGTTCTGCTCGCTTAAACATCTTGATTTTGAAAATATTCATACATTAATTATTAGGACAAAAAACTTTAATTAAATTTCACGTGAAAACCTCTGATGCTTGCAGGAAGTTCATAATATTTTAGAATATGACTTTATTTTATCTCACATATAAGAATACTTCTTCCTTGACTGGCATGTTTAAAATTAATGAACAGGAAGAAATTTTCTCTCCATGCTTAAAGAACTTCCATGATGTGTGAGAAATGTCCTGTGATTGATGATACATATTTTACTTCATGTCCCGTGATTCTATTCCCAAAATATTATGAAAGACCTGGTTGACACGTGTATCAGATAATTACAAAAATTGCTCATTTAATGTCAATGAAAAATCTATATAGGGTTATTTCTTCAAGCAGTCTTGGTATCTGAGTCACTTGGGCATGACCATTGATGCTTGTTTTTAAATTGGATTTTTATACTTCTATTTGATTCTTTTATTTTTCTGTTGGAGAATTACTGTCTCAATCTTTCCTTATAATTCAGTTTGATATCATCGCTTAGACTAATCATATGTACATATCATCTGAACATAGTCACTGAAATTGTATATGGATAATTTCCAAAAGATGGAATAAAATTTTCCACTAAATAAAAAGAAACTGTTCTACTAATGTCTTATTGAATGAACGGAGTCTTATTGTCCTTCTGACCTCTCTTGCAAATGGAAAGAGCCAGAGTAAGTGTTCCACTTTCTTTGTTTTATTTAATGGTCTCAGTAAATACCAAAAACATTTACTTAGCTGATCTGGTAGATGCAAACACAGAAACCATTCTAATCAAACCAGCAAAAGTACAAAAAAGAGAAAAATATTCATTGCAACAGGTAGAATAGAATATAAAGAATATTTTGGTTCTATAGGCTAAAGGAAGATTTCTCATCTTCCTGAGCAGCATGTTACTTTTTGCTCCTGAAACTGCCAGCTCTGCAGTTCACAACTGCTGCTAAAAGCCATCAAATTCCTTTGTGCCTGATGACACCTCATACTGTAATACAGCAGACCCACACTTCATCTTCATAGTACAAAATCAGGAAAATCAATCCCAATTCCCAAATAACCAAGGTTACTTGAGTGGAAAATGATGTGTTAGCTCATCCTCTGTGATGTGGCTGGAGTGTTGAGAGGACACAGGCAACAAAAATTAGACAGATATTTGCAATATCACCATGTCATTGACCCAGCTCCTCCTGACAACAGTGCAACTTAAGTCAAACTTCACTAAGGGCAGTGGAATTTGAAGCTGTATTTGCTATGTCCTTAACTGGGCTAGACCATTTGCTGCACTGGGGTGCTGGGGAAGAGCAGATGTACCATAAGTGAAGAAGAAGGGTTTACATCAATTCCTTTGGGAAGATTTTAGAAGTGAACTGCCATTTACTCCCTTTAGATGCTTCCAATGGGACAGATCATTTTGCTGGTTTTTTTGAAGCTGCAGAATTACCTTTCAACAGGTGGTCTTCTTACCAGGTAAGGTTAAGCATTTTAGCTTGATATATCTTGGCTAACAAAAAACAGTGAAAAGTTCACTAGAGGAAAAGTGAAAAATCTGTAAATGCTGGTTCACCAAGGCTGAAATCATTTACAGCAAAATTTTCACTTTTACAAAGGATATTTGAAATACAGTCAGTTCTGTGGGCAACCTTTCTTTCTTTTGAAATCTTTTGTTTATCTGTCTTTCCCTCTTGTTCTCCTCTCTGCTTTGAGGACTGCACAAGAACCCCAAAGTGGATAGGTTTGCCAGATGGGTTGAGGATGTCCCTTGAAATGCCAGGATGGCTGCTGTGAGTGCGTATTTTTGTTCTGGGAACATGATGTTCCAGGTCTCAACCCCTTTAGCCTCTTGCTGTTCAGACAGATCTGTGAAGTATCTGCTTTAAAACTATCCTGCTTTTAAAAGTGCCAGCTCCTTCTGTCCCTAGACACCTTTGTCTGAGGGGCTGAAATTGCAATCTCAGGGTAACAACAAAACTGTCTTCAGTTTATATGTGAGATATTCACTGCCAGGATGAAGGGGGTGGTGTCGGGGCAAAGGGGCTGATGCGTGGGCTCTTTTCTGCTCGGTTTTCTCGGTCTCCTTACATTTCTCAAAATCTGTTTTCCTTTAGTATCAGAAATTCTCTACTAAGGGTGTGGTGAGGCATTGGAACAGGTTGCCTGAAGAGGTGGTGGATGCACCATCACTGCAGCTCAGGTTGGATGGGGCGTTCAGCAACCTGGTGAAAGGTGTCCCTGATCATGGCTGGGATGGAACTAGGTGAAAGGTCTTTCCAAACCAAAACATTCTGGGATTCTATATTTATTTTAGATAATTTTATACATTTTAGATAATTGTATACACTTCCTTATACACATAACATCATTAAATACATATTTTACTTCATGGTAAACTGCTTTAAGGAGCATTGATGACCTTTCCTGTCTCTGGAGGTAATCATGCCTATAATGACTTCTGTTTAACTTTCCTCCTAGGTCTGATATTTTAATCAAAAAGAACTTACTCTTTTTCTCTATAATGTTTTTGGTTCACAATGCTTATACTTTTCAGATTTTTCTGGAGTCTCTGGCCATGGTCATCTTCCACAGTCACTACTTTTAAATAGCATAGTATTGTTTGACTAGAGAGGAAAATTAAAAGGAAGAAAATTGTATGTTTATGGTGAAATATTTGACAGCAAAGCAGCATAGTCAAATCCAGTAAAAATATAGTATTCCAAGAATTGTTGGGCATACATAGACATCTTGTTTGTTTTCCTTTTGTCCTTGCCCTCACCTCTGCCCTGTACGTATTTCTTGTATTTTGGTATAGAAGACTATCAGCATAAAAGTTTTCCTTTTTTAAATTATGGAAAATCACTTTATTTTAGAGATCAATTATTTCCACAAATCACATATTTTCCTATAATATCCAAGGTGTTTACTTGTTTTGTGACTCTGCCTTCTTTATCATTCCCAGAAAAAGGTGTATATGCAGATGTGTTTAGATTTTCTTATAGTCCTACATTGAAGGAAATATTTAATAAGCCACTTTGAGAATGAGTTTGAGAAAGTTCCAAAAAAAGAGTGGGGCATGCCTCCTCATGCATTCAAGATAGAGCAGAAGGCAGAAAAGGGAAAGGACATGTCTGTTGAGCAGTAAATAAATGATATATCTCTGTGGGCCTGCAGTGGCAAGTTTCATAGTCAGCTCTGCAGATTCAATTGGACCTACCTGAGGCGTCTTTCCCACGTTTGTCTCTTGCTGAGGTGGAAGCTTAGAAATTTCAGGATGGTGGCTTGTACATATGCCTTTGCTTCAGAGTGGGGCAAAGCTGTGGACCCTGGGAGCTCCAGGACCCTGGCTACTGACTGGATACCCCTGACAGCCACGGCTGATCCACCTCCTTCTGGTTCCCTTAAAAACTTGTGTGTGGCAAACAACCTCGCCTTTTCCACCTGTGGAAAGCTCCTGGGATTGTCAGAGGCAATAGCAGTAGATCTCCAGCACAGGATAAAGGAAAGTCCAAGAAAACTAATCTAAACAAATTTACTTACTGCCCTGAATTGTCAGGTTCTGTTATACCCTTTTCTGTACAAATTTTAGATCCTTGATCCAAACAAAAAAGGCAGTTTTTAATATTATACAATTCAATATAAATTCACATTCTTCTGTTGCTTTCTCTTGGCTGACAAAAGCTAGTAGCTGATAACAAGGATCAGAAGCATCTCCAGAAACAAATTAAACTCCTCAGCCAAATATATCTGTCTCTCACAGATGTAATAAAAAAAAGGAGGAATAAGTCTGTGTATATTTCCTCTTGCCCATGACATATTATCAAAGTAATGATATTCTTGGCTTTTGGGATAAAGTAAAAAATAATTAGAGAGTAAGATGTCTGTTCTTAGAGCAGGAAGGTCCTTTCCTTGTATTTTCTTGAGCTCACAGTTTAATCTTCCCCAACAAGCCTAAGTAACTTCCACTCAAGCCAGGTACTTCTATCTCCTATCCGGAAACTGAAACAGTTTATAGGTGTCTTTCTGCCTCTGTTATGTCTTGCAAGCAGCTCTCACATATACTGCTGCTGAATGCAATTTGATCAGTTTTTGGATATTTTCACTTTTTGGATATTCTGTTTTATGGAAGACACTGTTATTTTAAAACAGGTTTCATACTCGTTATAGGTAGTACTGAACCCTTGAATTCACTTTTTCTTTCTTCCTTTGTTTTCTACTCTTTCTTCTATTGTTTTGAAGCAGATGTTCCCTTCAGGTTTATCATAACTTCTTCACAAAAATATTTTCTCTTTTACCACTTTCACTTATGAGCTCTTAGAACTTGTATGGATTGCCAAGGTTTCCCTGGGGTTATGAACCCTCAATGTTTAAATTGAACATTGGTTGCTCTTGGGGTTTCCTTTGGTCAGGATGACCCTGAGATGTATAAAAAGTCTCTGTCTCCCAACCCAGCTGTCAAAGAATGAGTCAGAAGTCTTCAGCTGATGCTCTCAAGGTTGCTTTATTGTTTCTTATCTAAGGTATTTTCTGTCTGGGCTGCCGAGGTCTGTTCAGCAGGGCAGCCCGAGGCACACACCCTGCCCCTGGGGCAGGCACTGTTTTTTATACTACAAATTATGTGTTAGTTATTTACAATTATGATCCAATGCCTGTCACCTATGTTAGACAGTTACATTCTACTCTAATCCAATCCCCAAGTGCCAACATCACCAAGAAGATGGAGGTTAGGAAGAAGAAGGAAGGAGGAGAGGACAACACCCAAGTCCCTCCCTCTTGCCCCCTAAGCCCCCATGGTAAAAATCCCCAAAATTTCCCTTTCCCTCTACAACTACTACTATCATGCTATCTAAACTTTTGTGACTTTTAGTTCTGCATTCACAGGTGGTAATTTGTTCCACGGGTCAAACTCAAAGCTGCAGGAGTCCCTGGCTGCCTGCCAGGGTCTCTGACCCCCCTGCCAGGGCTCTGAAGCCCCTTGGCTGGAGCTCGGATCATCCAGGACTGTCAGAGAGACATCCTGGGTTCTGACAGGTTGCTGCCTTGACTTCTTAGACTGCCAAAGGAGCTGTGTTCAAAGGCTACAGAAATCAGGAGCCAGTAATTTAAAAAAAATATTTGCTGAGTACAATTTGTAATTGCTTTTACATTTGAGTTTGCTGAAAGACAACACACAGTGTAAGTACAAAGTTGTACCAAAGGATTCTCTTAATGGTGTTGTGGGCTGAGTAATAGTGCAGGGACTTAGGAAGAGAAAGAAAAGCATAGTATTGGTAGTGTTACTTGAACCTCTGTGACGAGTGGCTCAGCCTTGCTTTGCATTCTTCCGTAGAATGCCATATAATATCTCAAAGCATAGATGGTTGGAGGCTGATTTTATTTGTGTCTAACCTCAACTTTCCTATGTCTTGGTGTATCTAAGGGAATAATCTACATTTATAATCTGTAGAACTTTAAAGGCAGGAAGAATTCCAGAACATAAGATGATTAGATGAAAACTATTTACTTTTACATGTTACAGGGGAATTAGATTAATTTCTCTGACTACTTATTTTCTTTTAAGCTTGCAGAAAAATTTTAAAAGGATTAAAACAATATTTGTCTATGTGTGGCTTTATGTACAGCAGATGCACGTGAACAGTGTGCTTGTGGACATTTTCTGTACTGGGATGGATGGATAATATTGAATACTTGCAATATGCAAGCTATCTGTAGGTTTGCAAGAATTTTTTTTGGCAAGTTTTTAGGATGTATTTCTTAGCAGATGAGTTTCAAGGTGAACTAAAGAAACTGAAATACAGCACAGAAATTGTCATTGTCCTTTTTTTTCTCAGGTGCTATTCCACTGTTGCATTTTTAAAACTACTTTCAGAGTGGGAAAACACATTATATCGATGTCTTGTTAGCCTCAAGAAACTGTAAAATAATGAGACAAACTGTTTATTAGTGACAACCTAATGGCATGACTTATGACATATTCCGTCATTGCATCAGATATAAATTGAGTTGTCAATGACAACAAGTAGCCTGGAAGAGTTATTCTTTATTTCTTTTTTTCTCCTCTGCTGAAAGGTGTTAACTCATAAATTATTTGGATGTTTTGTGTAAAAGTCTTAAAACTGAAAAATGGAAATGAAAGTTCTGTTTTGCTGGATGCTCACTTTAGTGTCTCTACTCCTTTATTTTGTTGTTGTTGTTTTTGTTTTTGTTTTTTGTTATTTGTTTTGTTTCTTTCTTTGTTTTTAAAGGAAGAAACCTCATAGCTGCCAGGACTTGCTGAGTGATAAATAAATTAGCTGTTGCCAATCTATGAATATGCAAGATCTGGATGTTTTTATTATTTTCTATCCACTGCTTGTGTGGTTGATTGGTGTGGTTCTTTTTGGTGGGATCTTTTAAATGAATTTCAGGGGGCTTTATTATTTTTTTCCCCTTTTATGACATATACTCTCTTGAAGACGTTTAACAGGAGCTGAAGATCATATTTAATATTTTAATAAATCTATCACTAATAACTTTTTGCTAATACAGAAGTGGGCAAAAATTGCTTCATGTACATTTTAACATTTGTGTCTTGTAATTTGTGCAGGAATAGTTAGAAAAGCTTTCAACTATTGATCACATAGAGGGGCTGCTAACATAATCACTCCCTAGGGAAAATAAATCTTAAGGTAAATCTAATAAGAGGAGAAAGGTTACCTGTAAATAATTGTCTAGATCATTACTGTCCAGACATGGTTGTCTCCTGAAGCAGTTGCCTTCAGCACAGCTGCTTCACTGAACTGCAAGGTTTGTTTCTTAGTGATGAACTGCCCTTCCAGTCATTGAGGTCTGGTTTTACAGCAGTTAATTGATGGAGGGATGGAAAAGTTCAGAGGTATTGCTCTCGTGGTTGAGCTTGGTCTTCCCCAGGGGTCATTCAAGAGGCATGGCTACAGTGCTAGCACTTCCTGTTGAACTGAGATAATCTTAGTGTGAAAAGAATTTATTTTGACTGAAGAATAGGTGGGCAGTCAAGCCTAACTTTTTTTCCAAGAAATATCACTTAGGCCTGAACATTTCTGGAGACACTATTTAAGTGCTAAGTGACCTGTGCCTGCACCACATCTGGACACACTATTATTTTCATGATAATTTGCAAATGGCAAAATGAATCTAAATGCACAGATTCATACAGATATGCAGCGCAAGGTTGCACATAAAAGTTGGGAATTAAGTGAGGTTTTTCTAAATACATCATACACCTAGTTTCTCCTCCAGAATGTTTGGGGTTTTTACCTCTTTTTGATCAATTAACTATTGCAAAGAGACAGTTGATAGTTGATTTGTAAGGAAGTGTAAATGCAGCTGTAGGACTGTATTTCTTTGTGATAACCTGTATACCATTTCTGACAGCCTTTTCAAAAGTGCATTTGCAGGAAATCCTTGAAAGAGCTGTTTCCTTTTGAGTATCCTTGCCTGAGGCGCTTCCAAGCTTCTTCAGACTCATTCAAAACACTGTTGTCTTCTCCAGTCTGGGCTAAAACTTTAAAGGGAAATGTGTGTCAAAAGGTGCTCCCACCAGATTCTCTACTTTGTATTCTGTACTGAATGAAAGGATTTTAAATGATTTTGTTTACTAAATATAGGCTGCAGATTATTTTTCTGACCTAGTTATCTACCAGTCATAGTGGAAATAGAATTAACACAGGCACAAATTATGATTACCCATTCTTTTGGCAGTGAAATATTGCTCATAATGCACATTTATTGTGATTGCTATTACTAGCCATATTGATTCCCAGCATGCTTAAGGAACACAGCAACAGGCAGTATTGTGTGAGATGCCATGCAAAAATCATTGTAGCGACTCCAAACAGTGCTACAAATGTGCTGCCGTTAAAAAAGCCTGTGGTTATTTCTGACAAAAATGACACTGTGGCTCATCTTTCTTGGTAGCTAGCAATAGTGTTTGTGCAATTTTTCTATAGAAGCTGTTGCTGTTTGTCATTAATACTCTTCTGTACCTTTCCTTTATGGTGTGACAACAGTGTCGGCAATTTTGGTAATTTTCCCTGATTAGCCGTGTGGGTTACACAAGGTTTACCAGCACTTTTTTTCTTCACCTTTTCCTTGACTTTCATATGAGAGCTTGAAAGTTCAGCAGAATATTTTGAAAACACATATGGAAAGATATTTATTGTCTGGCTTTAGTCAAACTGACTTGTGAACATGTAGTTAGATTAAGCAAATAATTAACCAAATGAAAACATGGCTAAGTGTTAGCAGGGGTTGCCTGTCTATAGATGTATTTAATTGTTTAGGTCATTCTACACATGGCTTCTCTTCATATCCCATTTACTTAAAATAGAAATGGTGTAACAATCTCTATCATCCCTTAAGTCGCAAAAGAAATGGCCAAAATTGCTTGTGCAAAGTGACTCTCTTTGATTTGTTTTTCAATTTACATTTGTCCTAGAAAGTGGATGTTTTCAGACTGTCTGTAACAGTAGTTACTGCATTAACTTTGTTCTTAAAGTCCTTTCCCAATTTTTGTTCTAGTTGTAGACCACTTGCACTAGAGAAAAAAATTTATTTTAATTTTGCAGTGTTATTCTGAAAGGTCACAAATGCAGACTTTGAAGCTCCATACAGACACTGTAGAACAAATTCTGAACGGAGCCAAGTCCTCATTCAGGGGAGAGCTAGAGACCAGGCTACACCTGAGTGCTGAGAGCACCTGTGTACTGAATTGTCTGTTTCTTCAGATCTTTTGAAAGATATCTTTCCCACATGAAAGGAATTGCTACAGAACTGCCAGCTCTCCCTTCAGCAGTGGAGAGCAGACCCTCACTACTGATGTGAAGGACAATGAAGGGCATAAAGATCTTTTGGATGTTCACTTAGTAACTCTTGTTAGAGGACCAGGCTCTTCCCAAAAAGGGAACCTCCACTTCAGCCTGTTTAAATTACTCTGAATTGATTTACATACATTTACTCAGGTTCAATTACTGAAATATGCACGTACTACCTAATAAAAATGGATGGGTTATTTTAATATATATTGATAAACATCAATGAAAATTATTTAATGCCTTTTACTGAGCATTCACTTTTGTTCATTGATGTATAGACATGATCTTAGGCTATGACAACATGTATTCAAAAGAATAGTGATAATGAATGTCTTCATCATATGTATCTCTAAAGCTAATAAACTGATTTGTAGTAAGCTGAAGGTAAGAATTGATCCCGCTCATGTAAAAATTTGTTGTTAAAATTATGCCTTATATGAGTACTTGCAAGCAGATCAACTATAGAAGTCAGGCTGTTATGAGAAAATAAACTATAGCTTATTCCTTTTTAAATTTTATTGTTTTCCTCTGGAAGATAGATATATTCTATACATACAAAGTTACAGAGTATATAAACTACTGTAAGAATTAGGGACATGTACATTAGGCTATTTTATTTCTATTTATTTTTTTTTTAATGATAGGCTAATAAATTGATTGTAGCAATGACTCTTAAACAGTTTCAAATCCATCTGCCTTGTGTTATGTCTGGAAATTTGCTTTCAATTCCCACTCTGGAAGAGACCCCTGAGTCAGATACAATGCTTCCAGGACTTAAAATTACATTAATAGGAAAGAGCTGCTGACATGCCTGAAGTATATTATGACTCAATAATATATATTTCTTAGGAAGATAATCATGTTCCAATTTGTCTAGGACATAAAATAGAATATCATAGAAGCAACTGAGATATAAACATCTATAAAGTTCCTTTGAGCCTCTTGTTCATCATTATATTTTGTACTGATCTATAGTTGAAAATTTGTAAAAATAATGTGGTCTAGTACAAATGGTGATGTATCACTTGGTAGTATAGACCCTAACTGTGACAAAGCAGCAGGGTCTCACAAATTTATTTTCTAGCCATGCAGTAATGACAGCAAAATATTCGGAGATATCTGTTATAAGGAATTAAAGAATTATTTTGAGACATCTTTTATAAAGAGTTATAAATAATTATTAAATAAATCTCTAATCCTTGAGATAAAAGTAATATTTCAGATTCATTACTGAACCAAAGCAGTAATTGTCAGCTGAAACTAGGGTATTCAGAACTTTCTATCTTCTGAGTTATTTTCTTTTTCCTGTCATCTATCCTTCTTTCTACTGGGGATAAGTTATTATGAAAAAAACTAATACATTTGGCAGTTCATTTATCTGCATTTTATACTTGCATGGTTGTTTTCCTGATCATTTTGTATATGAATTATAGCTAGCTTTTAATAGAAAATTTTGTAAACATTCTTGAGTATCTAGAGGCATTTTAGATATTCTTGGATGTTAAGCCAAAACCAAACTCACAGACAGAACCTCCACTTTTGTTTTTAGTATTGTGTCTTAAAGGAATTTGTGATTCTGGTATGAAAAAAATCCTGTAGCTCATTTTTATTGCCGAGCTATGAAAGAGGCTTGATGGTCAACCCTGAAGCACCTTCTAGGATGTGTTCTCAGTCTGAATACACATGTTATCAGTTCCAAGCAAGATTGCAGTGTTGAGGTCAGTATGTCTCTTACATCTGAGAAGTGCAGTTTCTAAGAATTAGATGAGAATGACATCTTAGTAGACAACTGGAAAGCATCATGGTTGTGTTTTCAACAAGTTACAGATCATCTCATGGAGGTCAAGCCTTTTTCCTTGGTCAAAATGATCTTGATAGAAAAGTACAGTTTATATTGACAGAAACATTTGTGTCAAGCAAAATATTTCATGAATTCATGTCAACATTGCAATGTTGTTTTGGCTGAAGAGTGATAAAAGCCTCCCCAAACACACATATTTACATGTTAAAAACCTTTAAGTTAAAATGCCATAACACTTCAGTTTGATTTTTGTTCTGAAAGATAATTTTCAATATGTGTTTTCTCCAAATTGAAAATGAACAGATTTGGTTTTTATTAGGTTGCATCAGTAATTTTATGATGACCTAGGAATACTACCACATGTCACTTTATGAACTTCCTTTCCTAAAATTATACTTATAAAGGACCCAAACAATATTTTTAGGTATATTTATTTTTGTGTCAATATTTTGGTTCTTTTTGGTTCTTTCCCACAAAAAACGGTTGAACTTCAGAAATATGTTATTTCTCTGAGTCTGGTTTTTTTACTGCTCAGTTTCTTTCCTCTAAGTCTGATTTTCATCAAGTTTATATTTGGTCTCTATTTTGTTAATTTAAAATCAATTTTTTCATCTGGAAATCTACATAGTAGGTCTGAACTCAGTAATTTCTGCAAAATATGTAGGCACATATCTGCTGTCTGTACTGTATGAAGTGCCTCTAATTCAGATGATAATCTTGTGTATGAGGTACTTGTTTGAAAGCTCATTTAAAAAAAAATAATGCTAGACTAAGATACACTTATGAATTAAACTTGTAAATCTGTCTGGGCAGTCAATTGAGAAAAACTGAGCCTTTTGCCAAAGACTGGGAAAGAAGATCCTCCATAAGAAATCTAAAGTCAGAGGAAATACTATGATGCTGATTAAATTGTCTATATCTTGGAATAGCTAAAGAGTTTAATTACTGTGCTTTTTTTGGATATAAAACAAAATTAACTTGGTAAGAAAAAGTATTTCTAGCTCCTAAGTTGTTAATTATTTCTTTTCAAAATTTACTTCCATTTATTGTTCCAGACATACAACAATGTTGTAATATTTTTTTCTGTCTTATTTGTCACAGAAGTATCTCTTAAATAAGTACAGGCTATTGAATATTTTCTGGATACTGGCAGGAAAACTGCATCCATTTGGCTGAGATTTCCTGAGGTGTTAAATAACGCCTTGGATGTCTTGGACTACATAGCCACCCAATATGGACAGATATTTTGTATGTCAATTTTATACACAAAACCAAGGTTGCCAGTCAATCATGCAGCTATGACTGACTGTACATGCTAGCTGGTGTGTGCATGTGTGGTAAAACAGAGACATGAAGAACGTAGATTTTACTGTGTGGGAACAGTGAGTCATTGAACTTGTTCTTCACAGCTGTAAATCAAAAAGTGAAGAAGCATGCACATTTTCATGCATGCAGTAAAAGAAACAAAAGAGATAAAAATGTATGAATAGTCAAATTTACTATCTTTTTTATTTCTTTTATAGCGTCTCATTTTTACACAAAGTACAGAGGTGTGCAAGATAGCACACAGGTTTGTTGAGTTGTGGGTTTTTATCCCCCAATTAGAGTAGGTAACACTTCAGTTTGAAAAGATGCAAAAATACTGTTAGCACACCGTGTGCACAGAAATCACAGGAGTCACAGAATCAAAATCACCCTGATTAGTTAAGCAGCTAATGCCATTGGTTATCAGCTTGAGATGATATGAAGTAACTGGTTTTTTCTTTAAAAAGATCACGAGATTGCTAACATCTTACATTTATTTTATTTTATGTTACACATCTCCTATGACTGCACTAGTGCTCCCTTCACAAAGCATCAGAATTACCCACAAATTGCTTGGACTAAGAAGTCTGATGTAAGTCTGTCTTTTCCAGTGCCCATTTTCAGACCAATAGTAATGGGAACCATTGCAATGGCATCTTAAGCTTGGAGCCCTCTGACATCACATACAATGTTTTAGTGAAAACAGGAATAGAGAGAGATGCTAAGGAATAGAAAGTCTTGGATCCACATATACAATACTCTGCAGAGTGGAACTACACCATCAGAGGTAAAATGGTTTGCCTCTGGGGAAAAAGATAGATGTGTGGAAGAAGAGCAGCTAACTATCTGAGTCAAACACATTTCTTGATGGACATAGCATCTTAGTCACATTTAAAGCTCAAAGCACAGGCTTAGTCTGGTTTATGAAATAATTGTTAGCTTGGTTTGTTTGCTTGAGAATATTCCTTTAGAATATTCAAAAGCAAAATCTATTAGTTCATATAATGGCTGTGTTTTCAGTGTGTGCATGTGGGTGCAACTTTTTGAACTGTGTTTCCATGATGAAAGCTTTGAAACAGCAACAGCAGATAGCCAGCTATATTTGTTTCAATGAACTTCTGCAGTTATTACAGTATTTATAGAAACCTAAAGGGCTGCGGATGCAGTTTAGCAGATATTTGTTTATGTTTCAAGGAGATAATTATGTGATGTCCACCAAGCTTGTGTGCAATCTAAAATGGTAATTATCATGCTTGTGCAAAAATACAAATTACACTCCAAAATATGTATCCCATGGGAAATGATTCCCTTCTACATTTTTAAACTACTTAGAAGAACATTACTCTCCTACACTATTACCGCTTGCACTGTTTTCAGTCTAGTTTCTCTTTTGTTTGATTGTTGTTGATGTACTCTCACATTGCCCAGGAGATTAACTTTTTCCTCCAGTTTATGTAAGCAGCCATCTCAACTGGAACCACTGATGCAAGAGGCAGCAGAGTCATCTTAATCAATGTACCCATCTACTACTGCTAGAAGCCCACGAGACCTATTGATAGAAATGATGTAGTTGCAGTACAGCTTCTCCAGTTCTATCACTTGCAGCTGTAAGGTGATGCTATATTGAATTTTTGAGCTCTAAGTGCTTTCATCCTTCTTCTTCACACAGACAAGCTACAAAATGTTCATTGCTTTTCAACACTTCAGCCTCTGTAAGTGAAAACTCAGATATATAACAATGATTGTGGACAAGACACTTTGTTGTGTCAGAATTTAGCTTGACTCACAGGAAGAGAACTTTCTGGCACCTTTCTGTCATCCTGAGCTTGACTGCTAAGGCAACTTAATGATGGGCATTAACCTGTTACAGAGCTACAATAATCCCAGAGCTACAATAATGCTGAGACAGCTCCCTCACAGCTAGCCTAGCTGTATCAAATGCCATTAGTTGGACGTAAAAGTTTGTTTAGTTGGTGTCAGAAATCTGATAAGCCAAGAGTCTTTGCACTTAGATTTACTTAGCGTAATCTAGGAGCAGATAAACCTTATTCTTGTTTCCCTGAGTTTGTGTTAGTCAAGACTGTGTCACTCTACAGTATATAAGAAAAATGTATTTATAGCTTAAGTTTTGTAATTTTTGTGATTCTGAAGTATTTGCAGTATCATCTAATCTGATCTTTGCTTACTTCCAAAAAGCCTGGAATATTAAGGAGTGAACCATGCAAGTAGTTTCCAGAGGTATCTGGTTGATCTGAGCAGAATTCACTTATCAAGTGGGCAGTGAAAGCCTGGACCATGCAAATCTTTCACATGGAACAGAATAAACTCTTCTTTTTAGTGGATCTAACACGGTACATTTGAAAAAAGTTACACTAGGTATTGGAAATTGATTGTTCTTTCACCGTGGTGAAATGTTCTTTCACCATATCTCTATGCTTAGGAAATACGCTTAATAATAGAATGTGTTTATCCTTGGGTTTCCTTAGTTGTCTTTGGAAAAATGTGATTTTTTTTTCTCTTTCTTGTACATTAAAATCATTCCTGGTTCTGGATGGCTTGAATAATGTTGATTCTTGTTCTCAAGTCTGGATTAGATTGGCTTTGCAAGGAAAAAAGTGAGTTGGGGCACAACTGGCTGTGTACACTAGGTGGGTTATTTTGACCATGGCATTCCTAAATTTCAGGATGCAAATCAGAATTTCAGCGGCTGCCAGGTTCCTAAGGTTAAATGTAGCAAATACAGTCTTGAGTCTTTCTCTGCTTTGTTGATGCAAGGTCAGAAATGGTTGTATTTTTGCCCTTCACTGCAGGGCTTCTCTTAAGTATATTATTCAATTACACAAGTTCCCTGTAAGTCAGGCAGTAATTTAACTTTGCCCAGACCAATAATTCTCTGAGGATAGGAATATACTAAGAAAATACAGTAGATCATGATCTTAAGGGGAGGATGCTTTGCCTGATGAAATGTAGATGTCTGCTCTTGAGGCTGATGTCTATGTCTGAGCTTCTGTCACAATCAGTGGAGAGAAACAGGGAAGAGTGGAATGTTACTCCACTTTTCTGACAGGGCTAAAAGTGTGCAGATAAATTGTTTTCTATAAATGCCACTTTCTCTACCAACCATAAAAGGAGGCTTGTATGAATAATTTGGAAGCAGGCAATCAAATCCTCTCCTCAGTGCATAAAGCAGAATAAATCTTTCAAGTGGGACGCAGATGAAGAAATGCAGCCTATCAGACTAATAATTTGGAACTCAATAATCTACCACTTCTTTCACAGGAGGTTTCAAAGGAAAATTTCTGTCTAACCTTGAACAAAACTGCTAAGATTTCACTATAGGAGGGGCCATTCCAAAGGTGAGCTCTCCTGGCAGTCCCATTCAAACTGGAAGACATTCCCTATTTTCCCAGTAAGGGATTTTGCCTCCTCAAAGCTGTGCTATTTGTCTTTTTTAATAGTGTCAGCTGTATATAAAGATGTGAGACACAATTAGTGTCTCAGCCTTCAGCGTGCAATGTGATTATTTCTGCTACATTAATATTTCAGCTAATTCATCAAAACATATTATTCACCTGCAATAACCCCAGAGGCTCTATTCCTCCACAGAATTCTAATTGGTTTTGCATTTGGTGAAAGCAGTAAGAGAAGGAGAGGTTTAATATTTGTTATGTTGAACTGAATTAGAGATCAGGGCAGAATATTTTGTGAATATTACTGAAAGACATAGAATTGGTTTTGTTTGGCAAATCTGAGTCTATCTGGTATCCTCACAAACCTTTCAAAAACCTGGTATTTGTTGTCTCCTCAGAAGAATTTAACTACTGAATAAATTTAGTATAAGAAAAAAAGGTGAAATATTTACATAAAAAGTACCTGTCATGCTTTTCTGAGAAAAAAATGAGCATGAGGAAAGGGATGGGGTGTTTATTTCCTCCCAATCTTAAAATCATCCAGACCTGGGATTTGGGAAAGGACTCTTAGATCAGACAGTATGGAGTATCCTGACAGTTACAGGACAATCCAAGCTGGCATCACCCTGTGGGTGTGTGAGAAACTCTATCCATGAACCTGAAGTAGCTGCTTCAGACTTACATAGCAGGCACTTTGAGGAAGCAACTTCTATGTCCAATGAACACTTGGGTATCATCATAACTTGCCCTGAACACTTCCTATTTATCTTGTGTCATATAAAGCCTCTATTTCCTATTTCCACAAACATAAAAGTATTTTCAAATATTTTCAAAAAAGAAAGAAAAGAAAGAAATAAAAATAGAGCATGTATTTCCCCCTCCTCCAAAGTTCTTTCATATAGATTTCTTGCATGTAAATGTGTGGCTTTTGATATACATCATTTTGTAGGGTTTTTCTGGCAGGAGAATATTTTAATGTGAATAAGCACAGCTTCTGCCTGCTTCACACACTGGTTGCCTTAGTAACTGTGGCATAGTGCAGCTGAAGTGTGCCGATACCCTCGAAAGGGAGTTTGAAGGAAGCAGATGGGCTGTGATTATCATTGGTTGGATCAATTAGATGAGTAGATTGTGAGATACTAAAAATAATACCTTTGATTTCTTAAAAAATTTATTTTGTAGGAGGAACAGCATTTTCAGTGTGACTATTTAAGATACACGTCATTGTGTTTGCAATATTTTTGTTCAGTTTATATGATGAGGAAAGAATCTACTTTCCTGTCTTTTAGCACATGAACTTGATAGCTTTACTTTATTTTTAGTGCTTTCTTCATTTCCAAACAGTAGCTGCTGGTATGAACAAAGTGTGCCAAGATGCTAAAAAATTAACAAATCCTTAATAAACAAAAGAATGAATTTATAAACTAATTTCCTTTGTTAAGTTTGAAAACAAAGACAAGAAAATCAATGCTAAAATGTCCTTACAAAAAAAAAAAGAAAGAAAGGAGGGCAGGAAAAATCTGATGCTTGCAACTTTGATATTTTCACAGAATATGAGTTCTTACCTAGATGAAAGCCAGGGTACATTGTATCAGGGAAAAAAAATGCTTGGAAATAATTTTGTACATTATCAGCTTAATGGCTTTACAGAGCATAATTTTACATAATTTTATTACCCTATTTTGATTTATTCTAAAAGAAAGAGAATTGAGTGAAAAAATTTCTACATTTACAAATTTTAGTAAATAGTTCTTTATTTTTAATAGGAAAATTTGAAGGTTTGGTGTTTAATATTCTATGGTATTTGCAGAAAACTGGCCACTGAATTCAAAATTACTGATAAGGGAACAAAACCTGCATAGGACAAGCATTCTTCTGATATCTGTGAGATCTTGTAACTGTCCCCAAATGTAAGAACACACATCTAGCTTAATATGAGAAGTGTGAGAGATGTAATCCTTTGTATGAAGAATCTCCATTCCTTGTGTCTTAACGGTATCAGGTATCACAGACATTTTGCAGTCACATTTGAACAAGTGGGGTACCTGGTTTAGTAGCAGTAAAGGATGACCCCCATATGTAGTCTAGGTTTTCCCAGGCCTGCAGTTTCTAAGTTCCGTTTTTTTGTGATGTTTTGGTTTTGGAAGCCTGTTCTCACAGCTTGAACACAAACATTGTCATTGTTTCTGCAACAAAAGTTTAGTGTTTTGGATTCTTTCTGTGGGATGGACTTTCTTTGATGTCCCTCTAGTTTGGCCAATGTGGATGAAGAGTTCTGTCACTCTCCTCACCAGTGAGAGTGGCCTGTCCAAAAAGGCATAAAAGAGGTCAGTTTGAATAAAACCAGAGTCAGATTTTTATCTCTCCCAGCTGTCTTGGAGAATTTGTGTTGTCTTGTTACTCACCACAGCAACACCCATACATTGGATCTTGAAAGCTACATTTCTCTAAGGAATTCTGATATCCCAGGTGTTTCTGACATGATCACCACATTGCAAGGGGTGCAGGATCACTTTTCATTTTTTCTCAGATACAATTCTTGCAGAGTTTTGTATGAGTGTATGACAGCCCCACTCCTCTGTCATATTCCTGTCAAAAATGCTCTGATTACAGCTTATTTTCACTGCTGGGATGCCTGCCTGTTTGTAACACTGCTTTTTATGGTCTCTAAGAAACTTAAAGTGTTGAGGGACTGGAGGAAAAGGATAGGCATGGAGTTAGAAAAAGACAAGATGAGAGCAGGCACGGCTCCTGAGGGGCTACATTTTTTATCCTGAAAGAAATTGCTGTTGGAAGAGAAGAAGATAACAAAATGCAATTACCAGGAAGACCATGCTGGTAAACTAAGAGGTATTTAGTTTAACAAATTCAGTCAAACTAAATAGATATTTAAAACTTCTGTTCTATCTTTCACATATACACCTGTTGGTGCCTGAAGCTTAAGGTGTCTCTGGTAATTCTCCATCACACTTCAAATAATGCACCTTTCTGAGAAAGGTGTGATTTGCTTTGCTGCAAAACCACATGGGAAAGGGGATTGGGGAATTTACTGAATTTACTTCTCAAGGTTTCACTGCCTCACTCGATTAGAGAAGTATACATCACTGTAATACAACAATGATGAACACTGTACCAAACCCTAAAACAGAAATTCAGAAAAATATTGTTAATATATGTAGAATAACAGTTTCAAATTATGTGTGCTCCTGTATGTGTAACAGAGCACATAGGGAAAAGGACTGCACACAGAAAATAAACTGGGGAACACTGGAAATTAAGCATATCGTGGCAATTTTAATTAAATGCCTTTTAAGGATTAGGTTTTGTCTTTAGACTGTTCCCCTTGATGTCCTAGTGTTTAAGAGCAAATTTAATAAAAATGGTCTGATTTGGCACTGTCAAGTAACTTCTTTTAATTTGCAGCTAATGTGACATGAGCTCCCAGGGAGTTTTTAAATGAAATTCTTCAAATATGTATCAAAACAAGAAAAAAATTCTTCAAAGAACTTGTTTGAATAAAGTGTCACTAAATCAAACTTAACTGAACATTGGCCAATTTCCTAAAATGCAGTAAGTTGAAAGACTTTGTAAAGCTGCTTGGAGGTTGACTTGCTGTAATTTATTTTGTTTATTATAGAAAAGTTCTTACAGAGATCATGGTGTAAGTGAACTCCCCTGTGTGCAACCTCATTTTGTATGTTTGCTGAAACACAGTTACCCTCAATGTCACCATAATTTCAGCGAGCTCTCTGTTTCTCTTACCCTTGTGTGCTAGCAATAGCTTTTTTTCCCCAGACCTTTCCTTCTGCTGCCACTGGCTGTTAATTACATTAGTGGCTAACAGTATTACCTTAATTTCAGGAGCACCTGGCAATTCAATCACAAGTGCTTGAGAGTCAATCATCCGTGTCATGTGTTCAAAGCAACCCTTGACCCTCTCCCCACTGGGGGGGCACTTTGGATCCTTGGTCCTGACTCAGCACCCACTGCTCAGTTGCCTTTGATGGAAACCCAGGTGAGCTTAAGAAGTGTAAAGAGAGTCTCATCTGCAATGCCAAAAAGGATTCCATTTGTTGGCAATTAATGTTTTTGTGCTGCTGTTAAGAAGATTCTGTTAGCGATAGAGAATTACTTAATTCAGTAGCTTTCAAACCTGAAGCAGAAATGTGCATTTAATGGGACTTGTATAATGAACCAGTTATTCTGGGTTAAGAAAGCTATAAGGAGAAAAATATAATGCAAAAAATTAATCTATTCCACAATAATATCATATATATGTTCATGCAAAGAAAAAAAGGTGTCAGTTAAACCAGTGCTTATCAAAACCTGGGAAATGAGTATTATGAAGAATGAATTAGAAGAAAATGACACACATTGTCAAAATGAAATGTTTTCACAAGATACTCTGAATTTTGGGATTCATTGTGGCCTGTGAAGTATTCTGTAAAACTCCCAGAGGAATATCAATGTACCTTTAAAGTTAAGAAATTCAAACAGAAACAATCAGTTTTCCTTCTAGTACATAGAATTTAGAATAACCTTCAATATTTTCCATAGGCTTCCTCTCTATGTCCTTCATTTACAATGCCGAGTTTACTTTTTTTTTCTTTTTAGCAGTAAAAATAATTTAGGATGAAAGAACATCCAGAGATTTTCTGCTACATGTCTTTGTGTGTATGGATATGCATAAATACTAAGCTGTTTTACTCAGCTTTTCATTGCAGAAAATCCAGACAACTTTTCAGTGGGCAGAAATTAACAGCAACCAAGCCCATTGCTGAGTAGTGATAACTGATCCCTTCCACATTCCCATGTATCTAAACCACAGAAAAAAACATTTGAAGATCCCTTGCAATATAGATGCATTATTTATTTTGTGTTATTGTTTATATTGAGAACAAGATGTACACAAATGCATACCTCTGTTGGTTTTGTGCTAAACACTTATGTACAAATTCAGAGACTCATAAGTCAGTGCATTCAAGTTTGTACAGAACCAGAGCTTATTTAGAAAGTATTTCTAAGCTCTGATCATATAAGCCATACAAATATGTATGTCTTCAAATTTGACAAATAGAGAACTTAATAAGATCTGATTTTCCAGTTAAAAATCCTGGAGTCATGATAAACTTGTCCCTCACAGAGCCTGACAAAAGGAGGTCAGAATAAAACATCTACCTTGATAAAGGAACAAAACCTCAGAACTTGAGTTAAAACTGATCTCATATCCCATATGACTTCTGAATCAACTTTTAAGTTTGGATTGACACTGTAAATTTAAACAACAAACAAACAAACCCAGAAAGAAGACCAAACTCCATAAAATTATCTCACCTTTTGGGTCCTCAAGAAGTATGTGCCATTTTTCCTTTTTACAATCCTTTGCTTGGTCAGGATAATTTTTCTTATATAAGTTTCATTCGGAAGCTTTAAGTCATAATCTGATTTTATGAGGTACATGTAAATTATATAAAATATCTGCTCAGAAGGAAGAAAAGGCTTTTGGCAGCCTACTTCAGGGAAAAGTCAGTGAAAGGTTGATGCAGATGAAGATCTCATGGACAGCTACATTAAATCTGCTAAATGCTTTGTAACTCAGCATTGCTGAGTTCACAAGGATGTTGAAGTGCCTCTAGCCACCTCTAAATATTCAGTTGTAACAGCTCAGTTCCAGACATTTTCATTTTGAGTATAGGCAGATCTACATAAGCAGAACGTAATTCTATCAAGCTTCTAAAATTGTAGGATGTCATAGCAGCAGGGAAATGAATGTGTAAATGAAGAAAGCCATGGAGAAGAGAAAATGAAGAATTAGTTCTCTCAGTGCTTTATATATGATGCTAAGGGAGCCAAGGCATTGTCAAAATAAATATGATGAAAGAGTTAAGAGTTTTCAGTAAATCTGATCTATTCTTATGATAGTCCACAAAGTACCTTAAATAAATATTTTTTTTAGGATTTCGAAGGATTGTTTTCAATAGATCTTGCCTTTTGAAGGGCTTATTGATTAGTTTATCTTATGTTCCTTTCCAGATGCTGGAGTTTGTGATTCATAAAATACATGTAACAGCATACTGACATTTCAAATTTCACAGTAATTAGTAAAGAAAAAAGTAAGAGTAGATGAAGAAAAAAAAAAACCAAGATGCTACAAAAATATTTTATTTAAAATATCCTGGAGAAGAGACCAGAAATACTTCAGAAAACAGTCTAAACACTTAAAATGTTTCATCAGGAGGGGAGGTGGACGGGCAGGCACTGATCTTTTCTCTGTGGTGGCCAATGACAAGACCCAAGAGAATGGCCTGCAGTTGTGGCAGGGGAGGTTTAGGGTGGGTATCAGGAAAAGGGTCTTTGAGAGTGTTTGGGCACTGGAACAGGCTCCCCAGGGAAGTGGTCACAGCACCAAGGCTGTCAGAGCTCAGTAAGCATTTGGGCAAGGCTCTCAGGCATGGTGTGACTCCTGGGGCTGTCCTGCGCAGGGCTAAGAGTTGGACTTGAGGATTCCTTTGGTTTCCTTCCAACTCAGGATATTCTGGGATTCCATAAGGGATGCTGTGCTAACACTGGAAATTACTTGTGGTATTTCTTCTGTAACACCATTTTTAAAAAAAAAATATATTCTGGAAAGACAAGATTTTTCAATCAAGAATTGATGCTGAATGATGTTTAATTGATGGTTCATTGGCTCATTCTGCTGATTGCTTGGCTCTTGAGTTGTATAATTAGTTGTTACCTTGCTGAATCTGAATAATTTTTTTTTCACTTTTCTCCACACTGAATATTTTTTCTACGAACCGAGCAGAACTAGTTTCAAATTCTTTCCCATGGTTCAGTCTGGNAAGACAAGGTTTTTCAATCAAGAATTGATGCTGAATGATGTTTAATGATGGTTCATTGGCTCATTCTGCTGATTGCTTGGCTCTTGAGTTGTATAATTAGTTGTTACCTTGCTGAATCTGAATAATTTTTTTTTCACTTTTCTCCACACTGAATATTTTTTCTACGAACCGAGCAGAACTAGTTTCAAATTCTTTCCCATGGTTCAGTCTGGTAGAAAATAAAGGGACTAATGAAATCTTTGAATCTGTAAAAAATGAAGTCTTAGATCTTCACATGTAGCAGAGATAATGCTCATTAAATCCATAATTTTTAAAGAATGTTGAAAAATTGGGGCAGATGAAGAATAAAAAGGTATTGACAGGTTCCTAAGATTAGAAAGTATCTTGCTGTGAGGAATGGACTCAATCCGTTTACTTTATCTGAAATAAAATGGTATGTCATTTGATTAGAACATATGAGTATATTGTAGTTAACAAAAAACACTTAAATTCAGCAGAGAAAGACATAATTAGAGCCTGGTAGCTGAGCCACAGATACTTGCATCAGAAATTAGGGACTACTTTTTAACAATGATGATAATTAAATGATGGAAAAAATTACTATAGGGTTGCTATATTTATCATCTTTAAAGTCCTCAGCATGGCTGGAAGGAGTAATAATGTAGGACATTCTGCACTTCTTCCAGCTGAAATCCTGCTGGCTGGGGGAGGATGCTACTGTCACCCTCATACTTCTTGTAGTAAATGTGCCAAAGCCAAATAGGATTGTTTTCTAAAAATTTTCACTTCATTAAACACCAATTACTGAGTTAGACAGAGGGATATGTGATTGAGATCTAATGACCTGGGATATGGAGCATGACAAGCTAAATCAGTGAGCTTTTGTCTTTCGATGCGCAAATCGGCAGACTTCATGCAGAGTTTTGCAATCTGGAGTAGCAATGTAACTACTGACTGTAGGTTTGCTTTTCCTCCTTATTTTGTGAGAATTGCCTGCCTTAAACAATATTGAAGTTTGATGTTGTTCATAATCTGCCTGTTTCTGGGTTAGGACTTAATGTCGTTTTCCTGCTTTTCATTTCTGAGTGAGAAGGTTGTCATAATTTTTGTTGTATAATAACATCTTACTATAGTTTTCTGTAGTTGTTACAGAATCATAAAATAGTTTGTGTTGGTAGAGATCTTTTAAATATCATCAGGTCAAAGTCCCCTTCAATGGGCCAGGACATCACCAACTAGACTCTTGGACACCCTAACCTTGAATGTTTCCAGCAATGGAGCATCTACCACCTCTTGGGACAACTTGTTCTAGTGTGTTTCCACACTCATTTAAAAACAAACAAATAAACAAACACAATTCTTTCTTATACATAATCAAAATTAACCCTCCTTCAGTTTAATACCATTACCCCTTGTCCTATTGCAACAGGCCATGGTAAAATGTTCGTCACCAGCTTCTTTAGAGGTCCCCTTTAGGTACTGAAAGGCTCTTATAAGGTCTCCCAGGAGCCTTTTGTTATCCAGGCTGAACAAGCCCGATTCTCTCTGCCTGTCTTCATTGGAATAGCATTCACCTTCATGGCCCCCTCTGGACTTGCCCCAGTTCCTCCTGTGCTGGGTCCCCACAGCTGGGTGCAGCACTGCAGAGGGGGTCTCTCTCACCAGAGCAGAGCAGAGGGGCAGAATCCCCTCCCTGCCCTGCTGCCCACGCTGCTCTGGATGCAGCCCAGGACACGTTTGGCTCTCTGGGCTGGCAGTGCCCATGGCTGGGTCATGTCCAGCCTCTCACCCACCAGCACCCCACAGCCTTCTTGGCAGGGCTGCTCCTGACCTGTTCAGCCCCAGCCTGGGCTGATATTGGGAGTTACCTGGTTGCAGATCTCTAACATTCCTAGTCATGTCTATACAACTTTTAGAAAAGAAATGTTCCTACTATTACAGTACAGGTTTTTATCTGTTTAAAGTGCAAAACTTCCACGGCAGCCCAAGAACCAGAATTTCAGAAGGCATGAAATCTACACTCGCTTGTTCTGTGCGCAGGTTTTAATGAAATGAGATAGGATAGATAAAGATGAGGAAACATCACACAAAAGCAGTTTTATGTATCTAAGATATCCCATATCCAAGTTTCCTATGCTGTTGATTAGCTATGTGGTATACCAATCAGTGTGTTCTTCCAAAACAAAATCAATCATACATGACTATTCCTACCTTGTAAAGATCAAATTAGTTGGGGTTCCAAATGGAATGCATGTCTTTATAACTGTCATTAACAAAGTAATTTGAATTATCCTAGTTCTGCATTGTAATTTCTTGCTACCTGTGGAAAATAAATGCACATTCCCTCATGCCCAGTACCATGAATAAAAATATAATGTATGTTAAAAATAAAAAAAAATTAAAAAAATAAATCATTCCATAATGACTGAAAAATACTCACTTTAGAAATTTTGAATAGTGTACTTTGAAAGTATACTTTCGAAATATTTTATTTCAGTGAGAAGCATATAATTTATGGCATGTCATTAGACATAGAAATTATTTTTTTTAATATAAGACATTATGTAAGTATGCTGGGAATAAGAAGGCAAAATAAACAAAGTCAAATCAGTTAAATAAATCTTGACATGCTAATATAAAATGATTCGATAATATATTGAAATATAAAAGGATGCTTATATTTAAGTTTTTCTTTTAATTTACTTTAAATACAAAGAGATATTAGTAATATAAATTTATATGAAATCTAGGTGTTATCACATATTTGGCTTTAAAACAAAGAACATTAAAATGGCCTGTCAGAAGACAGTTATGGTAATTTGATTCTGTCATGTAAAAGCCACCCTGCATAGTTTTAGGGACCAGATTCTCATTTGTTTCCCACAGCCCTTTGGGGCATAAAATGTGATAATGGTCCATTTTAATGGGTGCTTAATTGCTTTTACATGTATTTCTCCTGTATGCATTCATGGTGATTTCTATTAAAGTTTCTATGTCAATAAATCATGCCCAGTGAGTCTCTCTTCAGGAAGGCAGTTATGCAAATGCTACGTTCTTACTGCAGTTCTATAGCACACCAAAACTGGAAAAAAAGGAATGCCTAGTGAATGAGAATAAAAATATGGATAGGAACACTTATTCAGGAAGAAGTACTTTGGACATGATTAATCACAAGAAGCTTTTAAAACTTTAATCAGTGGATTGACAAATAAACAGTAACTGTAATTTAGAAAAAGTACAATTTTTTAAAAGAAATCTTCTTCAAGTCTCCAAATAATAATCTCATGTTTGATAGTTGATTTTTTTCCCATGTCTTTCATTGAATTGTATATTTGGGAAACTGTCCCTGGAGTACTTAGTGCTACAAATAAGCAAAATTGTATAGATCTGGCAATGGGCAATTTATGGTTTCTCTCAATGATGATATACTGGGGTATAATTTTTTCTTTTTTGTTTGTGGTATAAAACATACCCACTATTAAGAACGTTCTTTTTCAAGATCTGTCATATAAAATACACTCAATTAGTTTTCAAGCATATATGCACTGAACAGTTGGGGTTTTTTTCTGGATGCTTACTGGACTCGATATATATTTTTAACAGAGTGAATTGAAAAGAATCATGTTAAGAATAATATTCTTTATTACTGTAAAAAATTTAATGTAATTTAGGTGTCAATAAAGAGTAAGAGATAGGTCTCTATCCATTTCCAAATACTCTGGTCCCATTTTCAAAAAGAAATAGTAACAATTGTCCTTTTTTCCCCCCCTGAATTTTCAGTGGTTTTTAAGGTAGATTTGCTTTTTTTACTTTGCTTCTGTGCAAGGGTGAGCCATCAACTGGTGTCAGTCTTGGAAGATATAGAGTTCTTTTTCTATAGACACTGAATATATCGTATCATCAGATATAACTCTTTTACAATCATCAGGTATGATTTTTCAATATGTGTGAAGCATGATGACATAATCAATAACCTGTTCTGTTTTTAAGAATAATTCCTAAATGATTTAATGTTAGATTTAATCTCAAGCCATATCACAGAACAAAAGATTTGAAGAAGAAAACTAGAAGTGAAGAATGCAGGTTATAGCCACCTACTGGGAACATTTTTATAAAGTATGAAACAGTGCTTTAGAACATTAGTTAGCATTAAATATTATCATCACATATGTTTTATTTCTACAGAATCTGGATTCATAAAGTAAAATCTTAATTTCTTTGAAGTCAGTTGCAAAATTCTCATTAACTATCACCAAAATACTCCCATTAGTAAGGTCAGGATGTAGGAGCCAAAAACTAAAATGAGTTACTGCTGAGCATTGTGGTTATTAGCAAGTGCAACATTTGAAATTATCCTTCTTTTCAATGTGAGGATATTTTTTTCCATTTATATGAGTTTGTTAGCCTGCTCTGTGTGTTTAGAATCTAAACTCTGGAGGACAGAAATTAGTTTAGGAATATTTTGTACAGTCTCTTAACAAAAGGGCCTGTGATTTCAATTTGAGCATCTGGGTGCTATCAGAATGCAATGGGTTCATAATAACTGCATGCAAAACAGCTAGGAGGAAAATTGCATACAGAAAGGCAATTATCTGGAATATGATAATACAGGCTACCACCTACGCTGGCTTTTCCTCCTAATGGCTGTTGAAAAAGACTGAGCACCTTTGTTAAGCATTTCAAAGACAGAACAGTGACAGGTGTTATACAGAATTCAAGAGCTATTGTTTAAACTTAAGCAATATTGACTAAAACTCTGATTTCACCCCAGGAAGCCAGTTAATTATAGCTGAGGCTTTATTCAAAAGCTGACATGACATAGCTGACAGAATTACAGAGGAAACTGAGTTAGTCATTGACATCAATGATATAAAGTACCCTCGTGCTTCTTACCTCATGTGAGAGGATAGTTACAAATTGCTGGTATGGTTGATGATGCACAGCATTTAATGACATATGCAGTGCATTTACTGTGGGGGAAAAAAAAAAAGGAGATTTAAGTCTAATTTATATGTATTTGACAGTCTCAAGGCTTTCACAGATGATGGTGCTGAATGAAAATAGGAAATTAAATGAAAATTGAATGCTTACCTCCTTTTCTGCAAGGTGGGCCTGAAGTAATAAAGGCAGGGGGAGTTGTTTGTTGCATCTTGATAAATTTTCAAGTTGTTTCTCCTTTTTATATGTATTAGAAATTAATATTTTTTCTACTCTATAAAGAGATAAAAAATAAATGCAAAGGGAAATGCAGTGTGTTCAGATTGCTTGAAAGATTGAGAGGAAAAATAAATCTGGTTCTCATAGAGGGTATTTTGTCTAACCCCCCATCCCTTTATGTCAAGAGCATTTTGATGCTATTGTTTCAGAAAATACAAAATAAGTCTGATGTCTCATAGGAGAAAGTATTATATATAAAGTTAAAGGTCTTATAACAGGAAAACAGGACAGGAAAAGGATAAAGAATGGATAGGTAAGGGAACAGATATTACAAGTGAGGAGAATACATGTCTACTTTCAAAACTGGTAAACCAGCTAAGCCTCACAAAATAAGAAAAAGTTCCCAATTCTCAATAGAAAATGGATTGCTAAACACCAAATAGTCTTGTGACCTATATTTTCAGAACATAATTACTAGTTCAGCATCAAAACAATTGGTTGATTATAAAAGCAACCCCCCCTAAAAACTCCCTGTAATGTTGTCTTATTATTTATCCACTTTTGAGACATGCAGGCTTACTTTCCTGGACTTTGAACCCACTTCTCCTGTTTATAGGAATAAGCAGTAATACTGAGTTAAATGACATTCTGGGACAAAGCTGGGTATTCCTCTGTTCTTCGTGAGGAAACTGCTTCTTTCTGCAGAGATCAAGTAAATTCAAGAATTAGCGAGAAACCTGCACCTAGTAATTGGTATATTCACCAGGAGAAGCTGACTAGGATCTTCTTGTTCCTATTCTGGTGAATGTTTAATATATTAATTCAATACTTGATCTATTATTGGAAGATCAATGTGTTTATATGAGAGTCTCCAGAGGGGCTTCTGTCTTCAGAGAAAAAGGGCTACTTGTTAAACTCACATATGGGAATCAGGACCTCCTGTTGGATTTTTTTAATGTTTATTTTAGCAAGATATCATCATATGGATATGGTCTTGGTCAGCTTTTGAAGCTAGATCTGTAAAGCAGGTGTTGGCTCAGACAATCCCACTGTATCGAGCAGATCTATGCCCAGTGAGTTCCCAGGCTATTATCCCAATGAGAGTCAAGCAAGTCCAGGTTGAACCTTTGGTCCTTGGGTGAGAAAAATGGTTGGCAGAGCCCCATAACATGTGGCCCTGCTCTGAAACTCCTGCTGAGAAAAAGGTGGGGGCACAAGCAGACAATTCTGTTTACAGGCTTCTTTCCTTGACTTCCCACAGCACTCTGCAGACTCCCTGTGCTGTGTGTATCACTACAGGTCTGAACAGGTGCCAGTTTCTGGTGCATTTTGGCACCAGAAAGTTGGCAACACGAGCAGCTCTGCTGCCATCCAGACAATTTATGCCCTGGTCCAACATGTACTTCATCAAAGGGCTCGGTAAGCTCTGCTGGGGCTGTTTTTCATTATCTCATCCTCAGTGGGAGATCAATAGAAACAACAATGTTAGCAAACACTAGAGCCTGAAAGATGTCAAAAATCTTAATCATTTTTATTTTTTAATTTTGTAGAACCTTAAGCACAACATAAAATATTGGCTACAAAATAGGTATTATGATTCACTGATTAATTTATTTAGAATTATATCCCTGTGGAGACGTTAGTGTGTGGCCAGACTGTGCTACTAATTACTTACTTTGAACATTACCTCACATTCAACAGGCACATAAAGCAGTATTTATGAATGCAGGCAGGAAATGGCTAGTGGAACCAAATCCAAAAATATGTCACACTTTTTTGGAGGTTTTAGATTCTGTTAAATTTATTAATAATAAGGAAAATGCTACTGTATGGATCAGTGCATCAGATATATTAAAATATATCTGAGGTTTGAGAAATATTCAATCTAATTGATATCAAGGAGGTAGCCAAGCAAACTTTATTAAAGTGGGCAAGACCCTAACGAAGGCAAAATAATGAAAATTGGAGGCAAATGTAATAAAAACCGGGTAGTATTTATTCCCTATCAGATGTAATGTCTTATTGTGACTATTCCTGAAAGTATAAAATTTAAATGATCCATTAAAATCAGAAGAAAAGTGCTTTTGACAGCAAAACTGCAGATAACAAATTTATTAGTCACATAAAAGTGTAACTAGCCTGGAAGAACAGCAGTCATAACCTCTTTCCATAGTCCTTACATTGTTTGCATGCATCTTTTAAATATAGACTTTGCAAAATATTATCTTAGTTTATTACCATTTATGGTTTTAAGACAACTTTTGCTACTGGTACTGTTCCCAGGTTGGTTTGTTTTTACTGTTACTATAGTGTATCACTACTTGTTTTTGCAGTTTCTGGTCTTTGATCTCTTACCCTTATTTTGTTGCTGGCTCAGGAAATAATGCAATTGTTTAGCTATCTCAGCAATACTTTTGTTTTTTCCCCTGGTATATGGTGGTCTCTTTATTTTGTGTCATAATATGAGTAGGTTAGGCTGAAGTTGGGTGTTTACTGCACACCACTTTGGGTATGTGATGTCTCTGCGAGCTGGTGTGCAGAATATTTACACAATAAATAGAATTCACTTTGCTAAACTCTGAAAATTGTTATGACAAATCTTCTTGGTATTATCCCATTTATTTTCTCTTTTAATAGAAAAAAGTCCAAGCAGAATTTTCTGAGGTATCAGTCTTGAGAGAAGGCGGTAAATGGTTTTTCCCTAACATCTGTTACTTTACAAGAGAAAGAGATGTCTGTTGTATTGATTGATATATATTCCTGTTCCATAAAGCTGGAAGATACATTGAAGGAAGTGATTTCTTTTTATAGAGACTTTTAAAAAAGATTTTGATAAAAAAAAAATGTTTTCTTGACTTAATATCTATTAGAGGCATTGTCTCTTTCCATGTTTAAGACAGTTATTTCCTTAATGGAAACAATTACTTCACAGAAAATTGACTTTTTTCAAGTAGTTTAGGTTACAAATTCACTTATGCAGGATTTTCAGAAATTATGACTAGGTTAACCACCCACATCATACCTAAAAGAACAGTTCTTTGTTTAGTTTAATAGCATGGTGATCCATTTTTTTTTTTTTTACATTTTAAAGGATAATCCTTATTTCTTTTTCTTTCTGAAATGCAAGAGAAAGTGGTTGAGTAAAGTCACTGTGAAGGAACACAGTGTGTATATGTTATCCTTTAACTCAAGTTCATTTTCAGTGGAAGGAGACTGGTAAGTCCACCTATTTTGGGAGCAGCACACTGTGGGTGAGTCCCAGCACCACCAGGAGTCTCTGCTGGTTTTGGGACCCCCCCACAGGGAGCTGCTGATGTGCTCAGTGCTGCTGAAAGTTGTGCAGAAGGAAGGCTTTAGACACCCATGGTAGAACTCCCTCAAGGAATGGATTCCCTGTTTGCCTAGGCTAAGGACTGCACACATAGGCAATAAATCAGGGTCACTGCTTGAAAACTAAAGGTTTTGTCTGGAGCAAAGCAAGAAGCTGAAAATAAATAGCTTATGCTCATGTTATCAGCACCATAAAAGATTGATGAAGAGTGCTTGAGCTAAATTTTTTAAAAAGAACTTAGGATTTTTCAGTCATTTGTCTTATATGCTCTGTGTAGGTCAGAAGTGTGAGAGGAAGATCACACAATTCCTTTAAAAAAACCTATTTTCTGACATACAGCTAGGGTTGGCTAGGATGGGCTTAGCCTTCTTTATAGCTACTTATGGGTGCTGTGCTTTAGATTAGTGGCTAAAGTAGGGTTGACTCAGCAAAAAAAATATCTTAACAAATCTCCTAAAGAAATAACATTTTAAACATCCTTGTTTTGATTTTGACTGAAAGTCTCATGCAATACATACATATATATACATGTAGGCATGTTTCTATGTGCCTACTTGCTTCAGATCAGGGAGGGACCTACCCAGGTGTAAAAAAATGCTCTTTTGGACTTATTTTCAAGAAGTGCAAATACATTGCATTAAGAAAAATAATTCTCCAGTCACATGGTTTGAGCTTTTATAATGTATCCTGAGTAAAAAACCTTAATCTTCTGGGACTCAACCAATTAATATAAGTAAAAAGAAAGGAAAATTATTTTATGCAGTACATTCAGTAATTAATAAGGCAATTTGTGCGTCAAAGAAGTAATAATTGGTTCAAAAGTTTTCAATCATCTTATCCATCTGCCAAAGCATTACAAAAGTAAATATTTTAACAGTTTCTGGAACCTGTCCTTATCAAACATTTGTCTTTCCGTCTGCAATTAGATTTTTTAGGAAGTACTTTTCTTAATTAAGAAAACACTCATTTATATCCTCACAGATGATAAAATGGAGAAGATAAACACTGTTTTGGTTCTTTTATAAAAAGTTGGAAGTTATTCACCTGATAGTTTGTATAAGAACATATAATATAATATATAATAAATAAATACAAACAGTGTAAAGACTATTGTCAACACTGAGTATTAATCTACTAGCAAAGAATTTTCATTCATGTGTTTCTGTGATTTGATGTGCTTCTCATCAAAAATTGAAAGATAAATTTATCATAAACCATACTTGTATTATGAATGTTTTTACTCTGAACGACATATATTCTATGAGAATGTACAATTTAAAGTTCTTAAAACATTTAAGATATTTGTTTCTGCATACATATTGAAGTTTTGTCTGATATCTTTTATTTACTGTTCAGATTGATTGGAAAAGTATGTAAGTAAATTTGCAGGGTTAAATGGAAAAACAGCAATTTTTGCATATCCTACATATATATAACCTGCTTTCCTTTAAAATTTTTTGTAATGCTTAGTCTTCTGTTTCTTGGAAAATGTGTACAGGTCAAACTTTTATTTTTTTTACGTTTTAAAATGTGTTTGTTATAAGTTTTAAGTAACATATATAGTAAGGAAAATAGTTCAAAAAGAATGTTATACATTTTGCAGGAAAAAAAAAAACAAACCAAAAACTGAGTATAATATACCAGTTAGTATATAGAGAAAATTGCTTTTTGGTGTATGCAAAATTATTACTTTTTGGAAAGATCCGATATTTAAAAGTTCTGTGGAAGAATATGTTGGGATGTTTAAGTTTGTTTAGAAGTTAGGAGTGATCACCCTGCACAGGATACTGAATTTTACAGTGTTCTCCTTTTCCTGTTTTAAGAGCTTAATGAATAACACCAGGTTTGACAAATATTTTGCTTTTTATTTTTTGCATTTTTTAAAGAAAGTACATGAAAATAAAGATGAGTAGTTAAGAAGCACAATAGCAGTCTGTAAAAGTAGTGCAAAAAGGTTCTTTTAAAGGATATGTTTCCAGAGTATAGCTATTGAGAGTATATCAAAGGCCTGCTGCAATTCTCATATCAATTTATAGGATATATTTTACAGAGTTATTATTTCCCACTGCTAATTCCTCAATAGCTCTTTTGCTTTACAATTAGAATCTTAATGCTGAGTAGTTCTTATTTGGAGTGCTGTGTAAGTAACACTTTTTCTAGGCTCACTTCTAATCCCATAAATTCAGTATTACTCATCATTCTGATGCTCACGTGAAAAGGATCAGAACCTCATGTGTGTTCTGGACATTTAAAGTATCCATGAGCCAACTTTAAGTGATAGAAATGTATATTAAAAATATGTGAAACTGGACTTTAAACCTAGGAATTACATTTTTCCATTATACTTGTATTTAATATTCATGGCTATTAATGTAACATAATTCCAAACAATGCTATTTTCAGTGTAATCAGAATGGAACCACTAATTTGAAGGTGTGTAAGTTTCTTTTATTTTTAAACAATTAAACAAAAAAGTTTAATAAAAATTACTATTTTTAATAATAGAAAAATTTTGAATCTTTTTATTTGTGTTCTTTACTAACCATGAGACTGTATTTTTGCTGTGAAGACTTATTAAAGATATGCATTCATGGATGATAAAATGGAACATTAATTTCACTTGACTGTATTATGGAAACTATAGGAGAATGCTGATTTGTACAGATGGTGGTCAAGGAAGAATACATGTTAGGAAGAATTTAAATTCTTGATTTTACAGTTTTGGTGGTTTTAAAATCCTTAGCATGAGGTTTATTATTGTGATATGTGCCAGGAAACCACAGAGATTTTTTTTTCAAAAGCTCTGTAGGGAAATAGTGAGTGGGTTTTGATTTGGACCCCAAGGTCAGGATAAGAATTTCTCTTTATTGCACTTTTCCCCCTAAGAACAGCAATGGGGGAGCTGCAAGCACCTCTGTCATCTCTAGAGCTTTAATACTGCTGTTTGTTTCTGGTAGTTGATAGGTCATGAATGGTGTGCTCTCTATAAATTAATCTTTGTAGTAAGTGTTTGGAAAATGTGTCAATAAAAGTACTGGAATTAATAATGACAATTATTCATTAATTTATACTTAGAGTTACCATGTTCTTATTTAGGAGCTTGATGATTGCACTTCAGCATTTTTGAAATGCTAAGCAAAATTTTTTCATAAATAGGTAGTCTGAGGACTTTAAAGGATCTGCTCACAATGAACACAATATTTAGGAAGATGGTTAATTCCCTCTCTCTGAACCAAAGCTGGAGAAGTAACTTGGCTGGCATTTCTATTCTTTTAGAGGGAACCTCTAACATGAGAATAAATTATGAAGGAATCCACAGAGGGCTTTACTTTAGGAAAGTCTACTTTTGAATTACCTGTTCATTGATAAACATCTCTGCCACAAAATAAAAGTCCTTTTCATATAAAGAGCCCCCAGGAATTCATTTTAGTGCAATAACTCCATTTTCAAGTCAAGACAGCCATGGAAGGCAATTTAACAGGGAAAATCAGTGATCTTTCTTCTGATAGAAATGATTGATCTGGAAGGTGTTGATAAAACTAACTATATATTTGGCTAGAAAATTGCTTGAAGTACTGGAATGGAAACATGGATGCATTTTTTTCTCTCTTTTACTATTTTCATTGTTTTTCTGAGGTGATGTTAGCTTAAAGCACATTTATGTTGTCTGAAATATTTTGTAGCCCAATTTTGTAACCCATACAATGAGGATGTCTTGATGACTCAGATTTGAACTCTAACACTAGACAGAATGAGTTTGGTATTGGCTTTTATTGGGTGAGCTCTTCTCTCCATCAGTCCTTTTGCTCTGGGGTCTTTTGGAAGTCCTCTTGTCTCTACATTCTGAAATCTTAGTAAAAGGGTTATTGGATAAATTATATTTTTCAACTGTGCTTGTCTCAAAGAGAATAGTTTCTATCAACTGTTCCAAACAGCGTTCTTTAGACTTTTAATGATGCCAGTCACATATGTATATTCTGCCAAAAATAAAAAAAGAGGGAATAGAGACTTGAAAATCTGGGAACTGACGCTTTAATGAGATAATTCTCTGTAATCATGCAAATAACTATTTGGCTGACTATCTTGGATGAACTATCTTGTTCTCCACCTGCTAAATGGTAAGCCAGCATGGCACAAAAAAGGAATTCTTCCTACTTTGTGTCATCAGAATTCAGTGGAAATACTGTGTCACTGGTGTTGGCATTTTCTTTACTGAGAATCAGTAGGTTTTTTTCAACTAAGCTCTCTGCTCCAGCAAAAATGCCCATCAGAACATTCATTTTTTTTCAAAGATAAGCTAATACTAACATAAGAGTATAAAATTACTGACTCTCTTTGATGTGTCTCATAGTAGCAATTATAATTGTTCTAGTTTAATAGTCGAATTATAGAGACTGAATCCCTTAGGACTCCACAATGCTTTCACTCATGAGGAATATCGTAAACAATGTTATAAATTGAGTTTTCATTATAATCTATATCATAAGGCTGGTGAAATTTTCTGGTATATTGTATACAATATATAATATTATATATAATATAATGTATTTATTCTAATATGCATTAGCTTTCAAGAAACACCTGCAAGATTTTTAGTCAACATGTCTACAAAAGGACATATATGGAATTTCACTTGCTAGTATGTTTAACTTTTCCTATTTCAGGAAGTTTTTGCTAATATAGAAGATAAATATATGTTCAGTTGTAGGGATCTTTTGCTAACATTGCTTAGCTATGCTTTATGGCTTGATATGAGCTGTGCTACATTTACTTTTGTGCTTTGTTTTCTTAATTAATCAAGTTTTGTTTATTAGACATTTCTAATAACTTTAAAGAGCTATTCTTATCTAATCTCAAACATTTACTTTAATGATTTGACTTCATTAGTACCTCTCTCACTACTCCAATTAAAGAGCATTTTTGTAAGCTATAGGCATATAGCAAATTCATATTCACAATAACTTCAGCAAAACATAGCAAGATATCTTTCCTTTTGCACTCTAGTAACCATCCAGCTGCCCTTATTTTCAGACTACAGCAGACCCTGATTAAAAACCTCAAGCTTATTTATATTTCAAACAGTTTACTCCAAGTTTATCTTTGCACTTCCTCTGCAGTTGCAAATTCGGGAGTGTGTTCCTGTGAGACTGGTGCCATCTCTCCCCGGGGTAGGGCTGGAGTGCTGCTCTGCTGCCTTCTGTCTGTTCTCTCTCTAGCTTGCTGTGTAGACCAGCAGGCTGTAGAGCAGGCAGCAAGCTGCGACAGCCATTTACTGTCCTGGTGCTGCTTCTGTTCTGTCCTTTTGTTTTTGTTTTTGGTTTTTTTTTTTTTTCTGATAATGGAACTACTGTCCAAGAAAATAGAGGTTTTTAGCCTATTCTCCCTTCAGAAAAGTTAGTGTTATTTTGGCAAGGCAGCTAGGAAGCCTCTCAAGCAGGCTAAGTATGTACTGCAGCTGAAAGAAGCACACTTAGTTTAGTCCCACTTCTGTGCCATCACTTTTCTTTTGTTGGCACGAGCTTTTGTGCAGCTGTGTGTGGAAATGAGTTAGGCAAAGAATCCTTGTTAAAGTTAACACAATCAAGGAAAAAAGATGAAAGAGTTACTATAAAATCTAGCTGATAGGTCAGGCCTGATAATACTTAAAAATGCAGTGAACAGAGCCTTTCTAGAGGAGAATTATTCAGTACCATTCATCATAGGTATTTTCAAGACAAGACCTTGAGGTCTCATATGACCTGTTAGATCCTAAGCAGTGTTTATGAAATGAATGATAAGCCTCCAGTGGATGTCAAATCTATTAAATATTAAAGGGTACATTACATTAAAGGGTATATTCAGCACCAGATGTAAAGAGAAGATTTTAGGAGACCTGTGAATGCTGAATAACCTATTTTTATGTTAATTAATGTACATTGTTCCTCTCTGAAATCACATTCATAGAAGAAAAACAACCTTTTAGGATTTAAGGGGAAAAAAGCATTAAAAGCCTTGGAGTACTTCATAGGCTAATTGTTTGGAGAATTTCACCCTTTTTTCTACCGTTTTATTCCTTGTGAAACAAAAAATGTGACTTAACAGATGTGTTTCCTTCTTTGTAACATTTTCAACACTGAAACACAAGGCAGATATTGGGTCATATACAAATATATACTTTTTACAAAGAAAAGTTTTTGTATTAGTTTTGGATCTAACTTTACAAGAGAATACTCCTTGTACTGTCAAGAGCTCAGTCCAAAGTCAGTTAATATTCAACTCTATATAAGGCAGATATCCTATATTTACCTTGTATAGAGTGTACCCAAACCAATTAATAGTTTATTGACATCATTCACCAAATAAATAATTCAGCAGATTTCTTGGAGTGTCACCTTTTATTGTGCTGTTTGTGTTGTACATATCACAGTGGGGTGGGTTCTGCATGCTGTATATAGTTATGAGGTAGATGGAATGAGAAAAAGGCATCCTTTGGAATTTTCCAGACAGATTTTGGAGTTACCTGAAATGATTTTAATTCCCCCATTTAGATTGGCTGCTCTACACCATCACACAGAAGAACTGAGACAGCCACTGAATAATAATATTTTGATCTACAAAGTGGTATGATGAGTTCATAATTATTTACATCTCAGCTCTCTTACATCCAGCCAGGTGTAAGCTGTACAGGTCTGTTTCAAAGCAGCACATTTATGTTTCTTGAATGCATACATGACAGAAGCAAACTCTGACCATGTATTTGGTTGAATTATTCCATTGGTCATCTGCAGGCTTTTTCATTAGCAGTGGTCTTCAAGACAGGACTTACTGTTATTTTCTTCTGACTCAGAGAATCACAGAATATTCTGAGTTGGAAGGGACACACAAGGATTATTGAGGCCATCTCTTAAGTGGACAGCCCATACAGGTATCAAACCCACAACCTTGGCAACACTAGCACTCTGCTCTAGCCAGCTGAACTAATCTCAGGGTTGAGCAGCTATTATGAGTGGTGGCAGGAATAGGGGCCAAAAAAGTCTTGATTACCCATGTTTTCTGAAGTGAGAAAAATATTTAGACATGAATTATGTAGTTATGAGCTCCTTGCTTGAGTTTTTTAAAAAATTGTTGGTGAATTTTTAAAATTATTTATATATATCCAAACTAAACAAGTATCATATTTTGTTTTTTAAAAAGCTGCAAGTTCCTCTGTATAAAAATAGTATTCCCTAATCAAGAGACTTGTGCCATTTTAAATTCTCAAGATTGAAATGTCTCTTTGTTTTTCCAAAAAGCTGAAATTATTAATAGAACTATTGGCATGATTTTGTGGTTTGCTGGACCAACATTAGTGAAATTTGCTTTCAGTAAAGATTTTATTTTTGGAGATGGTAATTAATTCACTTGATGTAATGTCTGTATTTCAGTGAAACAAGATTTCAAATTGCTTTCATTACTTTATTGATCATCTGAGAATGAAAGCAGAAAGTAGCTATTTTTCAAGACTGAGGAAAAGCTACTGATATTGTTCAGCTGATGATATTGGGATAGATTACATATCATTGAATTGTCTCTTTGAAATTAATAATACTAATGCCATTTTAGATACTGTCCTGGATTTCTACCTCATTTGAATTTCCAACATTAATTAATGCCATCAGAGCACACACTGACAGGTAGTAGTAGGAGTAAAGAGAGTTGTAAACATTTCCCAGGCACTGATGTGACTTGACTAAAAGTTTTGCAATCTTTGTTTTAAGTTTATAACTGTTAACAAGCTCAGACCGCCAAAATTGTTGGGAGTTCTTTGACATTATCTGATTAATTGCTGATTCCATAGTAGTTTGCACTCGTGTGATTTTGAAAAATTTCACCTTCAATTTAGTGTCACAACATGGTGACTAATTTAAATAAATTTACCACACTGCACCATGGACAGCTATTGTTTCACAGCATCATTCCAAAGTCTGGCATGAAGAACTTCTCTGGGCAGTCTTCTGCTAACATCCTATCCTAAGTGAGTTATTTCAGTGTGATCAGACACCCACTGGCATCTCAGAGAAGAATAGGGAAGTCTCAAATGGCCTTTCAAGAGCAGCACATCTGCAGAAAGTCCCTGTGGCTACCTCATTGTTTTTTCAGACCATGCACTTTTTAAGAAGAAAAAGTTGATCTCAGACCTTTACTTGGGAAGAGGCGTAACATTGAAGTTAGTAAAAATGTAATTCACTAGTGGTTCTCTACAACTTTCTCTTCCAGAAAATATTGTGAGGTGGCCCAATTAGTCTTGCTCCTCCGGAGTGCTGATGCTTGATATTTGCAATTCACTCTTTCCTTTTTCATTGAACCTTATACAGATATAATAAACAAAAACACCTCTGATGACCAATCATGCATGACTTGTTACTTGGCTTAGGATTTCTGGTAGAAAATGCCTTGATTCCTCTTATTTTGTTGTTTTGTGGTGGTGTGCTGTTTTAAACAATTGAAATACATCATTTGAATGCAGATTGTGGTAAAGTTTGGACTAATTTATACACCTGGGTCTGGATTCAGAAAAACTCCTTTGGGAAGCTGTGAAGTGGGATGCAAAAAGGGAGAGACCTGCAGCTGCCTAGCTCTGTGATCTCCTCCCCTTCTGTAAGCTCCATCTTGCTCTGTGAGGTGCTGACTTCAAGGCTGTCAGATTAGTGGTCAGTATAAAATTCAGAACAAGTACTATATGTGCTTTTTTCCCCCTTCTTGTATCTCTTAGTTGACTATGCAAACACAGGAATTATTTAAATCTGGTTCTGAGTGCATGTAGAGTTACCTATACCATGCTCTTGTACTCTTGTAGAATTTGAGCATTATGGATTGAATTCCATATAATTGATGCCTTAAGTTTTAGCTTTTATATTTTTTAGATTCTGTGCTGTTTTGGTGGGTGGTTTTAAGTTTCATATTATGTGCTACTAAGCTCTCATCAGAGAGTAGATAATAGACAAAATTCTTTCTCTAGGTTGATACCAAGGACAACTTTCAGTCCCAAGAACACAAGAAGGAAAACAGTGAACTGAGAAGAAAAAAACAAGGAGGATGGAGCTTCAGAACTGGGGCTATGATTGGACAATTGATTCTAATAATAAAAATAAAAAATTTCTTCCTCATATCTAATCCTATTCTCCTTCTGTTTGAAGCCATTATTCCTCTCCTGCCACTACATGTTCCTGCATACAGTCTTCTCCATCTTTCTTAGGGTATTCACCATCATGTAGCATTTAAATTCACAGCATTGAATACAACTCTCATATAAGATGTGACATTTCATGTTTGTACACATAACAAGTTACTGGTGTATGTTTTAATTGCAAAAAAATATCTATGATTTTTCATGACTGTCTGGCTGCTCTCCTTCTGCTTAAGGGTGCATCAGTGTGGGAGAAGTGTAATTAGGAAATTACCAAGTCTTAGTAAGCAAACTATATTTCTTAAGCAATCGACACTCTGTAGAGCAGAGTAATTTAATATAGAAACCCAGAACTCATTGTGAGACCTGTCAGTCATGGTTTTGTCTCAAACTGCTGAGTCTTGCCACAGACAATGAAATCTAAAAATTAGATACCTGAGTTGTCTTCTCTACTGGTTTTCTTTATAGCTTTAAAATATTCCTGGTTTTATCCTCCTCTTCTGAGTAAATGTAGATGTATATCAGCTTTTCTTTCTCACAGTTTGGTGCTGCAGACTTTCATTTTAATAGCAGATTTAATGTGGGCCATTTCTAGTGCCTAGTTATCAGCAACATTTTTGCTGGTTTCTGAATCACTGAGACAGCTGCTTACACTGTCAACCTGAGAGCTGTCTTTAAAATCATGCATCCTTGACATATATAATTAGCTTGGAGGAAGATGGTTGACTGAAAGCTGCACAGGCTCAGGGAAAAAGCCCATTACCTGGCACATACTCAACCTAATTGACCTAACAAAGCAGCAGAAATGAATCATGCTTCCAGCTGCTTCTCCTGCCATCTGTATCTCTCCTTTTACTGGGTTTAATGTTTTCAGTTTTCCCACACAAGTGACAAATACCTTTCTGCTGTAGGTTTTTCTGCTTTCTGCCTTTTTTTTTTTTTTTTTTTTTTTTTTTTTTTTTTTTTTTTTTTTTTTTTTTTTTTTTTTTTTTTTTTTTCCCCCTGCATTTTGAGTTTGTGA
>VXBS01006252.1:168389-222342 GCA_013400255.1 Sitta europaea
GACAATATGTAATTGCCCTCCAGGAATGAAGGATAAGCAGACCAGCTTTCAGAAGGTGGAAAGTAGATTGAGGAGTTTGAGCAATGATGTTGACAACAGATCTGCAAAAGTGCATGGAGCAGATGATGTGCTTAGAAATAGGAAAAAAACCCTCCTAAAATCTTTAGAAGGACAAATATATATTAGACATCTCAACTGGGGCTTTATTGACTGTAAATCACTAAAATATGAATTTATTTTAATTCAAATATTAATATGTGTTTTGAAAACCACTGATATTAAAAAAACATCGAATCCAATCCTTGATTTAAGATTTTTTTAAGTAGATCATGTAACTCATGATACATCATGAGCTGGAAATATCTACATGCTACTACATAACTTGGGAAATGTTTCAAATAAACTTCTTGCAACTTGCTATAACTTGAATATCTGAAATATTTCTACCCTAATTTTGTGGTTTAGAAATGGTATTCCCCAAATTAGTACTACAACTAAAACCCCCCAGAAAACCAGGAGTCCCTGCCCTCTGACAGAAAGCACAAAAAGCAGAGGTCATGGGTTGAGGTAACAACTTACTGGAAACAGAAATGAGATACAACAGTAACAGCGACATTATTAATAGCAGAAGTATACAGAAAGAGAGGGTGATTCACATGCAGAAGTGCTCACTGCAAACCTCAGGTGACAATGATCCAACAGCAAACAGCTTCCCTCTCCCACTGTGCCTTCCCAGAAATAAGGGTCCCTTACCCCCACCCCTGGAATGACCCGAGGTGCTAAAAAAACAACCCAGCCATGCCCACAGGGCTCCATGCTCTGCCCTCTCATGGCTGCTTCAAATAGTTCACTCTGTCCTGGCTGGAACCAGGGCAACTAAGTATATTTTTTTCTGTTTGAAAACTGGATATACTGTAGTGCAAAAAAAGAACTTTAGTCTTCACGGAAGCATACATATAAATTAATTTTCTGAAATATTTTCAGATTCACAGAATATTCTGAGTTGGAAGGGACCCACAAGGATTGCTGAGTCTAACTCTTAAGTAAATGAGAAAATAGTGGCATTGCACATCTATCTTAGAAAGAATTATAGTACCAAAAAGTTATGCTCATATCTAAATACACAAATTCGTACAAATATAAACATACAAAGAAAACAAAGGTCTAAACTTTGTTTAGCATGATCTTCTCTGCAGAAAGGAAATTTTGGAGCAGATTTATTTGAAGGAGTAAAATGCACTTTCTTAAACTCCAAATTAAAAGTACTGTATGCAGGTGATATTATTCCTACAGGTATAAAATTCCTGCTGGCCCTGGCTGAGATATGGTAACTTAAACTCCACAGCAGACCACTTTCACTGTGCTATGTGAGGTCTAGAACAGTAGATTTCTTACCAGGGACATTTTTGCAGATTGCACACATGCTATAAATTTAGAGGGTCACTATATTCTCCTGTGTTCTAATACTACATGAACAGGCTGTTCCTAATTTCATAACCCTTCTTCACGTGAGGAAATTAAGTATGATGGATCTGTTCTACATCTTCACATCCAGCAACATGCAGGGAGACTGGAAAATTGGCTGAAGAAATAAACCTGAATTGATAAAGGTATTTAGTGCACATTTCTATTGTTCTTGAAAGTTCCTGAACAAATCCTTTGAATCCCAACCTATCAGGGTGGAAATGAGAAAAAAAAAAGTAACAGGATTCGTTACTTCAGTCTTCTAATGTAGTTAGGTGAAAGAAATGTTCATGGTCAAAAGAAGTACTTCTAATTTGTTCTTTGCTTTTTACTTCAGGATACATACAAAAATAGTCACTCGATCTTGCAAAATCTGTTACTCTACTTTGAATTTACAAACATATGTGCAATAATTTAATGGGAAAAATTAAGAAAAATTCTCATTTCTTTATCTTGTCTTAAGCACAACATTTCAGCTTCAGGTGAAAGTACAGTTGCTTTAAGACTGTTTTCTAGTAGTAGCTGCTGTATTAAAATACTTTTAAAATTTGTTTTTTGTATTAATTGTAAGTATGAACTGTTCTCTACAAAGCATTTCATGAAAATATAAAGCATTTTCTTTAGCAATTTTCACTAAAATTTATCTTCTCATTTCTAAGGAGTCAGTTTGATGTCTTGCATAGCAAGAGGCTGTACTGTAATGCAAGAGTGTCATCTAGTGAACGATTTGGGTGAAGGACAAATGCCTCAGCAGTAGCCAGACTGAGAGTCATGCTACTAGTACAGCTGACTGGACAGCAGGAACACTCAGAGCACTTTAAAACTTTCCTTCAGATCGAATTTCAACACTAAAAAAGAGTTGTTTGAAAACAGTACTATTAAAAGAAATAGGATAATCTGTCATTTACTGCTTCAACACAATACATGTAATTCCTTAAGACCTTCTTATCTCACGTACTAAAATGGTTCAAACTTCCAGTACTCATGGAATTAATGTGAAGTAAATTACATTAGAAAGCTAATTAGAAGCTTTCCTTTTCCAAAACAAGCTTAACCCTTAACTGAGTTGTTGAACACCTTAGACATTAATTTGCTTTACTTAGGAAAAAATAAACAACTGTTTTCTGTAGAAAGGTCTGGGAAAAAACCCCAAACCAGGGTGAGTATTTTTGTTAAGGGATATTTTATGCCTTTAAAAAAATTAGTTTATTTTAATCACTATACCATTATGTTATAACTGCAGTGGAATAAAAGTTTTAAGGTGATTGTGAGTTATCTATCTTGTCATTGTTTGGTATTCAATATATCAGTGATTTATCAGGAAAGATAATAAGGAAATACTTATGAAATTCTAGGTGTAAATTACTAATCCTGCTAAACAGGCAATTTAGTTGCGAGAATGAGGTATTCAACTGCATGTGAAGAACAAAAATCTGTACTAGGCAGTAATTGTTGATAATTTTTATCCTACAGGTAGCTAAAGATTAGAGTTGGGGGCAGGTAGAGAGGTGGAAAAAAAAGATATTTTGAGTATCGTACCTTTATTTTTAATTACACCAAATGAATAAATTTTAGGTTTTGATTTTAAATGGGCACATAAAAAGTGCTGATAAAAAGAGCTCTAAAAAAGAGAACTCATTGAAATTTATTAGACTTCTAATCTGAAAATAAAATAAAATTTAATTGTAATGAAATTAAATTCTCAGCTGAGGCACCTCACCTGATATCAAATCCTATTATTATCCTGAGAATGGTTTATCCATGAGAATGGCTTATCGGATTCATTTCAGCTGTGCCCTTATGTTGTTATTCGTAATCATTCCCTTTCTCTAGATTCCTTTCAGTTATGTATTCCTCTTCTAAACTCAGTCATATTTTTCCCCAATGCTGTTTGTCTTGTCTGTTTTTTGTAAGCTAGCCTTTCATTTTCAAAGCCATCTGCTTTTCTTATTTCTCCTTTTGCCCCTAGGTACCACTTTTTAAAATTAGTGTTATAAGGAAAATAGCAGCAAAATACAGTAGCAGTTGTGCAGGAAAAAGCTACTTAATAAAGAGAAATGGGTCTCAGTAAAGGATTCAGTTCTGGCTGACTTTTTTGTGAGTGTTTATTGATACCAGTTACAGGTTCAACACTGTTCTGATCATCTGAAATATGGAAACGCTGTGCTTTGAACGTCTGTGGGCTTGAGAATATGCAGAAAACAGAAAACTACCCTTTTCTGATAATCTTAATGATCCTGGATATAAAAATATCTTTCTGTTTATCTTTAGTTTATGTCTGCTGACTCTGAGTCTTTCCTTTCAGAGTATTGTCAAATTGTTTCACTAATTACCCAAACCGTGGACAGTATTTTGTTTTCCTAATAAAAAGTCATATTCTATTCTCTGTGTAATATATGGGTCTAAAATTTGAACCCTAACTTGTTGAAGCTGGAAATACCTTTTCATAATTAAAGTTATTAAAATTCTTTAATTCTTTCTTACTTTATTAATGAAGAAACATTTTTCTAATTATGATCATTAAGGATCATCCCTCCAGAGGGAGGATCACTCTTGGGCAATGCTGACAACAGCTTGCCCTCCGCTGTTTTTCAGACCATTTTCACCTCGTGTTTCTCATTGTAATAGCTTATATGCATAGTCATAATCTCCTCCTTTAGGGAATGTAGCTCTCTTCCAGTGTAGGAGGCAAACACTGTGCAGTCATACAATCAGGTTTGCCTAGAATTAAAAAGGGAGATTTTAAATTGTACTATTAAACTCATGCATAAAACACAGAAATCTAGCTCTAAACCAAAATACTCTCTGAGTGGACTGTCAGAGCCACTGTAACAAGATTTATCATGCTACACTGCCATCATGGCAGATTTCATGCCTCTTCCTAAACAAAAACCCATATAGCTTCTCTGAGTTTTGAATATGCATTCTTTTCCCTTAGTGTGCTGTACATAAACTTGGAATATTTCAGGTATATCACTCTAAAAATTACACTTGCCTCCATCCCTTTTTCTTGCCATCTGCCATATAGATTGACATCTCTTTTAGAACAATAGCAATCAGTCCACTAATTTCTTTCCTATGGTGCTAACTTTCAACTATATTTTCTTTTAGATGCTGGCAGTATGCTCAGTATGCATTTACTGCCTGTTAAGAACCTTTAAACGATGAAGAATTATGTGGTACTACACAGAGACAGCTCTAGTTCAGACATTCCTTGAAAAAATTCAGCAAGGCAGTATGCTCCAGATGGGGTATCTTCCTGGAAGTCCTGCAGCACTTGGGACCACAATGCCACCATGCAGTAGAAAGTCCTCAGCAAGGGGCAAACGGTGAAGAGAAACACCTGCATTACTGTGACATGAAGGCTTTGCCCAAATAATGGAATAGAACAAAAAAAAAAAAAGACCCCATTTGGAAACATTTTGATGGGCTCCCATGTTCTGGTATTAAATGGTAATTTGATGTGTCAGTCTGCTCAATTGTCTCCTAACTTGTCCATTTGGCCATCAACTGGCTTGTTAGCCCTTTTCTGGGACAAATAACTGCCAAGGTTTCAGAATTAGAAGCCAGATTCTCTTTCAGCAGCCAGACCGAGCTCTCCTACTTACACAGCTGTCAGTACTTATGGCAACCTATCCCCAGGTGCTTGTGATGGTAGTTACATAAAACTGAGATTTCTTGGATGACTTTGGGTTGGTGTGGTGTTTTAGTTATTTGGGTTCTGGATTATTTAATCCTCATGGAGTGGTAGGCAGCCAGGGCTCTTCTGCAAACATTTGAAGAGGAGGTTAAAAACCTCCTAAAATGAAACAACTTGGAGACTGAGAGGAGACAAGCAGGACAGCTTCCTTTAAGAGGTCAGTACCCAAAGGTCATGCTTGTGGGATCAAGTCACCATTAGCAGCAGCTTTTCTCTAGGTGGGTGCAACCATCACAAGGAGAGGGGATATGCTTGCTCATGGAGTTTGTTTCTCCCAGAGAAGTAGCTCCTGCTCCATTTTTCAAATAGTCATTGTTCCTAAGTGTATGTGTATAATCTTGGCTAGTTCATGAAAATAAGAAAAATGTTGTGTTAAATTTCACTGCTTTTCAATTCTTTATAGTGAATTGCTTTTAAGCACTGCTCCAGGTGGGGTAGTTCCTCATCTTGAGCTTACCTTCACATTTATATCTGTTTCCAGGAAACTGAGATGATAGAAACATTAAAACAGATTGCATTCAGAATAAAGTTACAGTATAATCATAAAAACAATCTTTCAGACTAGATGATATTTCAGTGACAGCTTCATTCTATTGCCATTTTATTTTTTTTCTCTACTAAAGCATACTGAAAATGCCCCCCTGGTATATCAATGCTACAAAACACTACACAAGAAAAAATGAAGAAATATTCAAAATTTAAGGGCTTTTTAATGAGGAAGTTTAACTAAAGGCTTCTACTTATGATCCTTAAATTCTATGATGTTATTAAATATCTGAAATGCTACAGATTTAAGAAAAATAATAATTTCCTGCAAATAAATTGATTTGAATTCTTTGAACTACACTTCTATTTGAAGGATACTTTGCTCTGTTTCTTTTTAGCATAGAAAAAGAGGGCTGTACATAATTTTCACATTTTTTGGACTAAGTGTAGTGATGATGGCACTTTCACGTCTTCACTCTTTCCTCTGGGGACCATTTTGTATAAAAAAACCTGAGCTCAGATAATTAGTCTACTTAAGGGAAGTCTACAATATATGCACAGTGGGAAATCTTGTAAAACAGGCAGTTGCTGACTTGAATAAACATGTCATTTAAAATATCTCATTTTCTCCTTTAATGTGCACACAACTTTTTAAAATGAAAAATTATCTATATTTCTGTACAGTATATTATTACAGTAAATATTATAGAGTTTATTTTTATACAGTAGAAAATGATGCTGGTAAACTAAGCAATACCTTCGAATTGAGTCTTAGGAATTGTAATGAAGTACAGTCCATTTGCAGCAATACTGTCAGAATTAAGTTTCATACAGGGGATTGTATAAGATACTTTGAAGCTTGAGGTCCTTTAAGACTCATGCTTTTTTCTTACAGTTGCCTAAGTCATGTATAAATATGTACTGTACTCAGTTTTATCTGGAATGATTCCCTTTCTTTTGAAGCTGTAGGGAAATGCACATAAAATTATGTTGCAAGTGTCCAGGGTACCTATTTCTTTTTCTCCCTCTCCCTGTAGAGTGACTTCCCCCATTAAGTGTAGTGAGTGGTGTTAGTGCAAGTATTGCAGTTCTGGGTGTTGATCTGCAGCTGCAGAACAAGCTTTAAGCTGAAGACCTTCTCCTCTTAGGCTATATTTCTGCAGCTGAGTTTTGAATAATGCCAAAATCTTGACAGGAAGGTATGCTGTCATGTGCTTTACTTTAAGTGTTTTTAAGCATGTGTTGAGCACAAGTTTGAAGTAGAGGTCTCCTGAGGTCTTTCCAACCTCCCTAATCCTGTGATCTGAGGAGTGCTGCTTCTGAGGGGAAATATTTTGCACTTTGTGAAATACTTGAGTTTTTCATCAAGTCTTGAAAATGAGTAGAGTGCTTAATTTTTTTTCTTTTTTTCTAATAAAAAAGTTTAGTAAAATGCTGCATAAATTTCAGTTTATCTAGTCAAAGAAACTATTTTCCAGCTTTCTCGTTATTTTTAATTAACGAATCACATAAAACTGAATAAATTTTGACTTGTTTTATTTTTAATACATAAAGGAAGCTAGATGTGATTGAATACTCAGTTTGGTGTTTTTATTTTGATGGGGTTTTTTTTTGTTTGTTTTTTGTTTTTTTTTTTTTTTTGGTCTACATCAATTAGCTTTACCAAGAGGTTTTAAATTCTGTATTTAGATGATTTAATGATTTACTAGTCTACTATGGGAGGATCTGCTGTTTGTGTCCATTAAAATGCTTCATGGAGATGTCAGAAGGAAAGTATGTTTTTCTCCAAGAATCTAGAAGTCTGTGAGGAATTTATGTAATTCAGATTATACTGAAATATGCATTAGTGCATCTGAAATGGGTCTTAGTATATATTTCTCACATAAACTTTTTTCTTGTTCTTTATTGTGTTGTCTCTTCCTAGTGCTAAGGTGAAGTATTACACATTTCATCATGTCTGTTTAAAACCTTCGAATTGTCTTTAACTAATGGTCTGAAATATTTAATGTCCATTACAAAGCTAAAAGACCTCAAAGTTTGTCTTGTATTTCAACCTGTAACATTTCAAATAGCCTTATTGAATCAAAATTGATCTCATGAGAAATGCTTCTATCAGTCATCTTCAAACTGACTTAAGCAAGAAAAACAAAGAACATAATTTAAATCATAGAATGATTTCAGTTTAATGAAATCTCCAGAGGTCTTTTGGTCCAGAGCCAAATTTAAAATCAACTTTTTGCTAAAGGAATTTGAGCCTGACATTTATTATTGAATCTAAACAACAGACTATTCCATCAATTCAAAATAATGACCAAAATGTAACACAAATGACTACCTGGTTTTTGATTTACACAAGCTGGGAATGACTACTTGTACATTTTATTTTATTTTTAAATTTACCGATTTTAACTGACTAAAAATTGTGCAAGAAAACTGAAGTTTGTGATAAAGAAATTTAATTCCCAAAGATAATAGGATCATGCTAAATTTTGGAAATTTACAGAATTACAGAAGCTGCTGAAGCTTCAAAGGCATGAATGTAGCAAGTGTATGTTGTTGAAAATGACTGACATGCAGGAAACTGTAGAGATAGCAAATACCTATTTCTCAAGGAAAATAAAAAAGAGAGAAATATGATTTGAATGAAAAAGATATGAGCCAAGCATAGCCAGAAATTTTAAATTTTAATCAATGAGGCTCTATTTGTAGACTGTAAAACAAAAGTTAGTTTTCAACTATAACAGTAGTCTTAATTTTGGTGGTTTTGACATTTGGTGGTTTATGAAGTTTGCAACTTTATTGCACTTCATAAGAAGTTTTTCTCTTTTAATTTATGTGTATAAAATGTCATACGTCTGAGATTAATTTTAGTTGAAAGAAAAGATGAGTATTACCCCTGAAAATCAAAGGAACGCTTAAACTGATGTTTCAAAAATGCTTGCTGCAAATTGAGTGTTCTCATCTCACCGTGAGAGCCTGCCCACCTCTGGATTCTCACTCAGCCTAGAGCTTTCCGAACATCGGCCTCTGTATTTTGTGGAACTGAGGCACTAGGTTATACAAGGAGTGGTATTTGTATAAGTGCACTCATAGATGGTTTGGAAAACAGTAATTAAATATAGAAATATCCTATGGATTTTGCATTGAGTAGTGGTGCTTTGCATAACACACATGTAACTGGGTTATACTAAATAAATGAGAGACAGCTATTTAGTGGTTCACAATGGGTTTAAAGCCTGAGAGTATAACTAGAGACTCTCAAGACAACAGCCTACAGTATCTGCAGTACTTTGATGTGATTCTGTGAATACTAGTTTTCTGGTGAGTAAGATCCACAGCAACCTAGAGGTGACAGAAAATGCCTTTTCTTAGAGGCTTAAAGAATATGGCCATGAGTTATCTTTTGGATTCAGAAATACAATGAAAGAGGCTGCACAGGTGGCCAGCTGAAGGAAAGTACCATATTTTGGAAGGAAATGCTTACTAAAGGGGATTTGTGTACAAAGAATCTTGTATTACACTTGTTCTGATTTGACTGTAGAGCTGTTTGCCAGAGGTGTTGAACACCACTTTAGCTGTACTTTTTGGTGGTAATGATGCGCTGTCCTTATCAAAGAAGTGTTTCCATGGGCTGCTCAACTTGCTGCTTGTTAGTTTCTGCATTTGTGCTTCTCTTTTGCTGACTTAAAACCCATCCCCACTCCTGAGCAAGACTTACACTAGATTTGTCAACTCTTTCCTTAGAATCTGCCCTCCTTGAGTACAAACATAGCTCCTACAATGTAATCTAATTCCTGGCTTCCCAAGTGTTTCGAACAACTGGCTTTGCTCTTCCGGTGGTCCATTTTCCCCCACCCTCACTATGATTGAGAAATGCTCTTTATATTTTGGCCATGATGAATTGCACCTGGGCTAAGCCCCCCTGGAGCTTATCAGAAACACTGTCTGTTCCCAGGAACTGGAAACTTTTTCTTCTTGCCTGAGTAACACCCCAAGTGGGGTAAAATTTTCATTATCAAATTTTCAAAGAAAGTTTGTTACCTGAATTGTGGCCAGGATGGAAGATTACTATGACTAAAGCCACCCCTCTTGTGAACCTAAAAACAGCACTCCAAAGAGAGACCCTCTGAGCTCTCCTGGATCACAGCACCTGTGACAGCAACCTCCCTCTGCCTGGGACATCTGTCAGAGCCAGGGAACTCTCCAGTTTGCTCTGCTCAGAGGATCACTGAACAATAACAATGGATCCAGGGCTGATACCCCAGATCCTCAAGGCTCAACACTGTGCCTGTTGAGAAGATGCAAAGGCATCTGAAGCACCACCTGAAAGAGGGTGCAGGCAGCCCTTCCTGGGTTTGACAAAAGTCTATCAGACCTGCTTTGTATGGGAATTAAGACTGAAGAAGCGTTTCTAGAGTGACCCCTAGTTCCTTGCTTGCCATGTGTTGAAGCGTGATAGCTTCTAATTAATGTAGTCAAAAGTCCATATCCTAAATGTTTAAAGAATAAAATATTATGACCACATGAAAATAAAAATGGAATGTAATGTTCATTGGGTTTTGTACAGCTCTTCAGAGGAAGATGATGAGGATGATGGAGCTTTTCTTAAGATAATGCAATCATTCTTAAGGGCCTTATTTATTGAGAAGCAAGGATGATCACCATTAACAATTTGTACAGGGTCTTAATATCTGTATAAGGTAAGGGGCAGAGAGATTAGTCCTTGGTTGTTTGCAGCTATTTTTTTTAATTGAAATTTATTGGGTTTTTTTTAAATTTGGACTAATATTTATTTTCAATAACATGTGTTACTGAAGCTGGCAGTGTTTGTCTTTTTTTTTAAGTTGTGAAAGTACCACAGTTTCCTTCTGTGACTAAATAATGAATTGCTATAATATATTTTGGGGTTGTAATGCTGTAGTTAAATTATAATGCCAAATAGACAATTTATTTAAAGGGAACTCTTGTGGTAAAGATTCATATTATTGCTCTGCAATAACTTTTCTAATATCTTTTCAGACTCACATGCTCATGAGGCTTTGTTTTTCTTAGCATGGATGTTTACATATTGGTGTGTTTGTTGGTCAAACTATAATGTTATGACTTTTGACCTTTCCAGTTCTTGCTGCCTTAACAGGGACTTCATGAACTTACAGTATGCTATATTGGAATTTTTCTTATAGTTTAGGTGAATCTATAGATGTGTTTCATCATACAGGAATGGGAAAGCTGTTACCTTGAGCTTGGAAAAGTTCTCACTGAGCTTTTCTCAGTGAGAGTTGCAGAAACTGGGACATGTTTAAATTTGAATTTTTCTGAGTTTGAATAAATCTAGTCTATTCAAGCTCTAGTTTATTTTGAGTTTGCCAAATCCTAGTTTATTATAGCAGTAGTTAAAAAAATATTTTTCTAGCAATTTTTTATTGCTCTAGATTTTAAAAAGTGTTAAAATTTTATACAAATATTTACCTATAAATGTTTATTATTGTAATGTGTGTAGACATACCTGATATGGACAAAGGTTAAGGGTGTGTTGATAATTTTGAATTTCAGAGTAACACTGGGTTTGTTTACTGTGAAGTTCTGAGAGTTTGCAGGAAAAAGAAAAAGGGAAACACAGATGCTCCTGAAATAGGAAGTGCTGCAGTTAACCACCTATGAGCAGGACAGCATTTTGCTTTTGGTGTCTGGGGAGAGCAGGGTCAGGAAGGAGACCCCCGGGGAAGTGGAAGAGAAGTTGTGTTTGATGCTGGATCTGTCAGTTTTGCAGTGTACCATCTTTAAAGAAATCTAACAGAACTCAAAGGAATTGTGGTTAATGTTGGTCCTTACACTGTTGTCCGCAAAACTATTTGTATTTTACTCTTTTTTGAATTACTGGTATAAAATACAGCTTTACCAGGTAGAGCAAGAGTTAAAGATTGATAATATTTTCACATAGCTCAAAAACTTTGAATATGCTTTGCAAATACTGCCACCAAATGACTAAAAAGAACATGTAAGGACCATGCTATTTCACATTTAAAGTATTAAAAATATTCCAAAATAAGAGTTTTTCTTATAAGTATTCTTGGTACAATGACTTGCCCAATGTTCCAAAATTTGCATTGGTGTGCTAGGCAGAGATTGTTACACGGCGCATTTTTTTTTTAAATAGACATCTGGTTCGACAGAATACTCAGAATATTTTGAAATACAGAGAGGTCAAGTTATAGAAGCATGCTGTTTAGGGAAGTCATGCTCAGTGTTGTTGAGAGCTATGCATTTTTCAAAAAATAATTGGCTTAATTGTGCCTTACTTGGGAAAAGACTGTGTAAAAAAGAAATACTTAATAAATACGGAAAATATTAGTTCATAGATTTGCCTGATTTTGGCAGAGAGAAAAGCATAAAAACCCCTCATTGCATTCTGCCCTGGAATGAGAAATATAATGTAAACACATTTTTTTTATATATATATCTTTTCCTTGTTATTGTGGGAATTGAGCTACAGCAACAGGGACTGCAATAACTAGTGTGAAAATGTTTGTCATGCTTGAACTTTTTGAAATGTGTATAATATATGAGTTATATAAGGAGACTTATTTATAAATTACTTTAATATTATGAATATAATTATCAACTGTAGTCAAACTATCGGTAACCACTCAGGAAACTCATTCATTCATCAGTTATGTCCAAGCCCAAGCAAAACAGGAGGACCAAGAATGATTTCCTGTTTTTTGCAGGGAAATCAACAGCTCTGTTTTGATTGTAAATCTGTTTGTCATAGCAAAAGGCATAAGAATAACTCATCTTAGCAGACAATTTAGGCAGTTGTAAGTGCTTTAGGAATACTGGACTATATCTGTGAGATGGTTGGAAATGAAGATCAGTGAAACTAATGATGTTTTAGTTTTGTTGTTTTAGAATAATATTTTATTACTATATATAACAATTAGTTATAACAATACTAATCAAATATGAATTGTATTTACTTTTATTATAAGATTGTGAACTTGGAAACTTTGGGGATTCAAGATGGGATGTACTTGCATTTCATTTCTCCTCCTGCTTCCACACCCCCTGTGTATTTCCCCCTCCTCTCTATTGCTTTGCTTTTATGCTCTGATATTTATCAGGCTTTGGTCAGTTTTTTTTCTTTTTTTCAAGCCCTATTCTGAGATAAACCTCTTATGCAGATTTCTCATAGAGAACACTGGTATCCATAAGCCTTTCTGTCTGTGATACTGTCTGTATACTTCAATGTAAACAAGTCCAGTGTTTGAGCCTCAGAGGTAAAAGAATCTCAGTAGAGTAGAAGTAGTTGCAAATTTGTGGGTTTTTCATGATTTGGAGTCTTTAAATTTCTATTACTTTTGGGGCTGCTGATACAGGTGAGTGACTAGCAAACTGTAGGTGAGAAAGGAGTGAAGGATTGACCAAATTCTCCTGGGCAAAAATGGAAAAAAATAATGATCTCTGTAAGTCTTTTACCATTGTGATACTTGCTAGAAATATTTTAGTTTCTTATATTCAGAAAATAATGTTGGCTATTGTCTCAGAACTTAAGTAATATCTTGAGTGTGTTCAGAAAATAATTATTGCCATAGAATGCCATTCATGTCAGGCTGTGATATCCAGCTGTCAGTATACATAAGCTTTTAAGGCTGTCTATAGTGCTTCCTTTTCCTCTGTGGAGTTCAAGTGTAATCAATTAGAGCAAATCAGTTTATCTGCATAATATACTTTTGAGAATTCCAGTTTTTTTAAATTCCTCGGTGGTTGTGATGGAAGTACTTTACATTCAATAAAGTCATATATGTATTCTCTCACACTTTATTTCAGCTTGAAGGTATAGCAGTTACTAATGGGTTAATGCTTTTGAAAAACCGCAGGCTAAAATAATAACAGTTGGGAAGAAATTTCACTTTGTCAAGTAAAAAAAATGTCATCCAGTATTGTTTGTTATTAAAATCAGAGCATAATTCAGCCTTTTAGTTCTTTTTATGAAAAGAAGAAGAAAAAAATCTTTTAGGCCTAATTTGTTTCCAGGATCCACATCTGTGCACTTGGAGTACATTCTTTGTCATAATAGCAGCTGATGAGACAACTGATGTTTACTCTAAACAGGGCTGGAAATTTTAAAAAATGGAGATGATTTTTCCCCTTACCCTAAATTTCATACACTACAGAATGCTGTTAAGGACTACTTTGCCTAAAGCAATAGCTACTCGACATTAGGAAAATGTGAAAGTTGTATTTATAATCAAAAGCTAAGAGTGTGGGAACATGTGGTTTTGAGATGTGTGAAGAATGGCCCAAGCACTTGAAATTTAATGAAGGGCTTGCTACAGATTGAAAAGCATATCTCTGCTCACATCTTCAGCCTTTCTGGTACACCTTTGTTTTCCACCCTCTCATTTGCTTCCATGCAAATTTTCATTAATATCCACTTTTTAAGCATTGCTGACCCATATGAAAAGCAGTGTCTTTTTGGGTGTTAAGCACCCAGCAGGCACCTCACCCAAAAGTTCCACTCTGTGCATTTCCCCCTCCTCTGCTTTTAGTGGAATATAGCTGGAGTCAAAATTATGGAAAATATATTTTTTTGTAATGATGCCCTGAACATGATTGCTGAACCTCTTGAGAGCTATTTATGTTGCCCTGTGTTATGCTGAATATCAGTTTGTTGGAGGACTGACCTTTTGCTTAATCTTCTGTGGTTTGCTTTGGTGGTTTTCATTGTGTGGGGACTTTTTTCCCCTGCTAAGCCTTTGTTGTGGCTGCCCTTCATGTAGTCCTGGTGTGAATCTTGGCAGTTACAATGACTTTGGCACAGAGGTAAATACTACTCCTGTACATGCTCATTCCATTGAGGATCATGTTCTATTCGGGTTAAAACCACTTTTTTCCCCCTTTATCTGTTGTAATTGCAATTCTTAGTTTATAAATTAGAAAGTTAACACAAGCTGGTGATTATTTCTATTACAGTTTGAAATTTTTGTTTATATGTAGATGGAAAAACACTTTTAATGAGTTATCAAAATAAAGCTCGAACTGATTCATGGAATGCATAACACATTTTGTAAAATAATTTCTAAAAATATACTTACTCTGGAAAAAAATACATGGATACATATTGAAAAGAAATGTAGCAGCTGTTACAAAGATAGATTTTTACCTTCATCTCCACCCCAAAAACTGAGATTAAAATTTGACTATTCAGCCACTGGGGGAGAAACTGAACAGAAATATAGTGACAGCTTAATTTTTAAAAGCTGCCATAGCTTTCCAAGTATCACAATTGAATAATATTTTAGCTAGGGAACTTTAGGAAGCTTAAACCTGACAGATATGCAAATGCAGTAAAGCAACAAAAAAGCTTTCTCCTCTGGCATCTTACATCTAAGTGTGTTGCCTTTAGTTTTATTTGGAAAACATTGAATTTTTATTTTTTTTTTTTATTCCTTTCCTTTGCTGTGTTATTTAACCTGACATTGTTGCATATTAGCTTCAGAGTAAGATGGAGTCTGTTTTCAGTAACTTCAGCTGGCATTTTCTTTTACAGTAACTTGCCAGGAGGTTCATGTTTCTTTTACAGAACTGCATGAGAAGGTTAGACAACTCAGCACTGAAATTGTGAAATTTAATCAAAATATTTCAAATTCTTTTCTTAACAAAGTAAAAAAAGCAGACTGTATGAAAAATCCCACAGTTATTTATCAAGAGCATAGAACAATTTTCAAGAGTAAATATTGTAAAGAAATTTAACATTGACATTTATTTTTCCTAGGACTTGCAGTCAACTTCTTTGTAAAACACAACTAATTTGGCTTTAAGAAGCCAGACAGATTCTGGTGAATGCTGTGGAAGGACTCTTGAAAAATCAAAGGGACAAGTAATATTTTAGTCATTTTAGTCTTATGTAACTAGAAGTAATTGACATTTCCACAGCACCTATGTTGAAGAACAGCTGTCAATTTTATTTTTGTGAAGGAGGAGGCTAAGTAAACACACACTGTGGTCACAGATTGTTCATCATTCCTTCAAACAAGTACTGACTGATTTAATTTTTTAAAAAACCAAAACACTAAGAATATTGTTGATAGTTTGCAAATCTGAAAAAGTAGAATTCTGCCCTCTCTGGTCTCATATTTCTTGTATTTTCTGTTTGTTATGCTAGTTGAAGTGAACTCATTATATCCTCAACAGGAAAGAATATTCACACATTTGATGTTATGCCTTCATTTAATAAAGATAAAAGTAATGGACACCTGACTGCTATGAAAATTCCTTGGCTTCTCTTGCTTCTGATCTTTTCCTTTTTTCTGTTTTCCACTATTTTAGGTCAGTTTCAGCTACAGCAGGGAGATACCCACAATGGTAACACAGCCTATGGTCCTCTCTTATTATTTCACTTTATAACGTTGCCATGACTCTTGCTTTGCTGATATGGTTATGGAAATCCCTGTGGTTTCTACAAAAGGAGAGGGGAAAATGCCATTCCTTCTGCTTGCCCAGGAGTGTCTATGTGATAATATGATTATAAAATATTTTTGCATCCTAGAAGAAAGAAGTACAACAAAGCTGTTTGTGTAAATTCATTTGTGATTCCTTGATTAGAAGTGATTATTTAATAACAGGCTGACAAATAACAAATAATTTAATGACAGGCTCCTGAGCCATGGCATTTGGTGGCGAGATATCGTGCTAAGAAACAGGATTCAGTAATTCTGCATGCCAGCTAGCTGGCATTAATGCACCATTCTCTGCAGAGTTTCTGCTCTGAGTGACAATTTACAGCACAAAATCGATATTTATTCGAGCACAAATAATCTGGGTGTGTATATGTACGTACATACATGCATACACACGCATCTAGAGCTGGAACCTTTGAAGAGAGTGATCAGCTTTATTTGGTTATCACAGAACAGCATAGTGGAAGTTTTCTGAATGGACACTCCCTATTTTCTCTACAGACTAATTAAAGTACTCCATGCTTTATGGACTTTGTCTACAAATAATTAAGATATTAATCATTATCTTTCATGCTTTCTCTTTCATTGCTGCCTCATCTTACTAGAAAGTATTGGACTATACATTCTTTAAGACTTGATGTTTAACAGTTACTGGTTTACAGGATAATGTGCACTTTGAAGATAAGAATTCTAAAGGCTTTGTAAGTATGAGAAAAAAATTCTTTCTCTTTTGTCTATTATCAGCTGTGTATAAAGCATTAGTGAAAGACGGTTTGCGTATTCTTCCCTATGGGGATAATATAAATGTGGAGTGTTTGCCTTCTCAGGCTCTGAGACCTGTGCCAAGTCTGCAGGCTTTGCTCTGGCACATAAGCCATTTCCCATGTGGAAGGCATTAATGTGGCACTGCACTGGTGTTCTGCAAGTCCAGTGTAAAGCCAGCCCCTACTACTATCAGTGTGAGCACTGCTGTCTGCTGAAGTGGCTAAATGGCTTCTTGGCTCATATCCCTTCAAGGGCATATCAGCAATAACCATAAAGGGATGCTCACCAACAGTCTCACTTCTATAACAAGTGCACTAGAGCAAGGGATAGCACTGCTGTATTTTCATATTTCTTAATGTGTTTTCTTTTATTTATTTGAGAGGGGGATTGTGTGTGTGTGCTTTCAAGATGCTTCTTCATGAATCAATGATAAATCTGTAACTTGGAAGCACAGAACTTAATCAGTTGTTTACCTAGATGGTGGAGTATAATCCTTACTTTTCTTTTAAACCTGACAGTCTTTGAAGTCTTTGTGTAGATATAAGCTTTCCCAACAGACCTCTTTTTTATTTATCAGGTATGCGTATAAGGAACCAAGTGCTCAAATGAAAATAAAAGTAACATGGAGAATTTCTAGCAATCCTTTCATTACCACCTATTTTCAAATACTGAATAACTGTTAGTTCTTTTTTTTTTTTTTTCCCTTGTCATGGTATGTGTTATTATGTTTAGTATTTACGTCTTACCCAGACCTTTATTGGCCAAGATTTCCAGTGACTGTTATTTCTATCTAGATGTGAAAGGGAAGTTTCATCCAAAGGACCAGCATGTGGCCAGAATCTACTTCTCAAATGGAGCACAAGATAGTTATTTTTCTCTGGTACTGAGGGTGGCAAACAGGAACTGTCTAAGGCCACTGTTCGAATGAAAGAGGTTTTGGGAACCCACCGGGGAGTTGGTGCACAACTGTACTAAAACCAGGACTGTTAGTCTAAAAGCAGGCTAATTCAGAAAAAAAAAATATTATATTTTTTAGGGGGTAAATTTTTGAATCTGTTCATAGAACGATGTCACCCATCAGGTCATTCCATGCATCTCAATTATATAGAAAGCATTATAGTAGTTCTTCATAATGCATAGGTCTTTGAAGATTTTGCACAATGGCCAGCCATGTTAATTGATTGGCAGAGATAATTTGATCCACACCACTTTTGTTCTCATTAAAGAACATTAAGTGGCTTAGATTTGTATCTAATGTTAATCAACCTTTTGGCAGACTAGGTGGTTGGCAAGATCATCTAATTACTTTCAGCCCAATTCTGCTAGATGGGAATGAGATGCCTGGAAGAGCAGAAAGTAAGTTTTTTAACTATATGAACATACAATTAGAATAGCAATTCATCTGCTGCAAAATTCTGTCAGAATATGCCTACTTTGCAGTGCTGGCAAGCAGCTGCAATCAAAATAATCAAAAGTCATATTGTCAAATAATGTCATGCTAATATGGTGCCCTATTGACCTTTCTAGTCACAGAGTAGGAAATGGCATAGTAAAAGCAGCCTTAGGCAATAAGCTCCTTCAAGATACTTATCTAAATTATGTTGAATAATTCATGCTAAGCTAATTAGTTAATTAATGTTCCATTAGGGTCCTGTGGAACTTGTGCTGTGTCTGAATTAGAGTCTTTATCTTTGTGCTTCCACAGTACATCCTGAAAAAATTACAATAGAAGTCTTATCTCTTGCACCTAAATAATTTCCCTACAGCATTTTTCCCCATTTGCAAGAAACACTTCCATTATCTGCCCTATTTTTGTGCCTTGTTTTGTATCTCCTACTGCATCTGTAACAAAAATTCTGCAGGTGAAATGCAGTGTAATGCATCCTAGCACAGCAGGGTTTGGAATGGTGAGAGTAGTAGAGAAGACTCTAAGTACTGCTGGAATACAGGGATGTGAGAAGGATGAATGGATGCTGCCACTCTGGTCTGTGGCACTGTATGGGCACCTAAATGAGACACTGAGCTAAAGCAGATTGCAATATCTGAAGCTGTACACTCCTACAGTTCCCTAATTTAAGGCAGACTTTAGGCTTCACAGGTTTTTGCAGAGCCCTGGCATCCTGATTAAAGTATTGCCTTGCAAGCAGGGATGAGCTGGATTCCCTGTTTCAAGGGCCACAGATGAAGCTTAGCAGATACATGAAGTTTGGAAGATTCAAAAAAAAAGTACTGTACTTATGGGTACGCACAGGACAAAATTGAGTGCATGTGTTTGTCATGCCTTGGTTTATCCTTCCTGTTTTTCATGTACGTACCAAAGACATTTTTGGCATTTTTGTTGTTGGGGTTTTATTGCTGGCTTCTTTCCCACCTGGAATACTCCTTTCCTCCTTATGTTTAGAAACTGAAGTTTTTCTCCTCAGAAATTTCAAAATGCATCATTCTTTTTTTTCTTTTTTTTTTTTTTGTAACTTCTACTCCCTTGCTCTGATGCTTTTTCTTCAGGAAATACATTTTTTGAAATTCAAAGTAGAAATGTAAGAACTAAAAATACTGGTTTAGTCTAAAAAAAAGCCTAAAACAGCCAAGTCTTTGTCTGTGCACACATCCATTAGATGGTATGACTACCCAGGTCTAGCAGTCCTTTATGATAATCTTGAATCTTGTCATCACTTAGGTGTTCTCACTGAATGGAAAGAGTGAATAACAAAAAACAAAGAAAATAAGTAGATAAGATTTATTATAAAATACTATTTAAAGGTATTTTATTTCCACATATTCAAAACCACAAAAGAAATGAACAACTTTAAAATGAGGTATTGCTGATTTGGAAGTGTATATTGCAGGAATTACACAAGCCTACATATCACATTAGTATATAAAGAAGTGGGAGATCATTGTATAATGATGGGCAGGCTCATTTTGCATGGTCAGTTTTGAGGTCCATGAGTTAATATTACCTCTTGAAATCCCATCCTTGTCACGCCCATGTATCATCAACCATGTTCCAGCTGGAGGTTGGCAAATCTTGGCTGACACAACAGAGAGAAGATCCTTTTGGTGGCCCTCTGGCTGATTTGTTCCATTGCAAAAATAAAGAGGGCTGTTTTTTCTTACAGAAAGGCAATCCATAATTTACCAGTACCACTTTAGGTTCACAACTAAAGTCAAGGTCTTGTATCCCAGGTCTGGGAATTGATGATGCAGTCATACATAGATGGTTTACAAAATCACTGAGCTGTGGTGTCTGTGAGTTTTTCTCTGCTTAGGTAAAGTGAAGTGGTCTGTCTTAAAATACTAAAGGGTGAAGGCTACCCAGGGTCTGAATAGAAGAGATCCTGCTTACTCATCTGGTCACCCCTTCTGAAATACAGGATGGAAGTCAGTGACTTAACAGTAAGATCAACTCCTTCTGTGTTGTCCGTCTCATCAGTGATGCCTTGCTTTGCTACTGACTTTAAATACTTTTTTTCTGCAATAAATGATGAAACCCTGTAAGAAAAAAACCCCAAACGACAGTGTTCAGGGAGTTATCTTTTTGTTCTCTTATGTTATCATCTCTTCATGTACTCAGCTTGGAGACAGAGTGTTTTAGAGAGTAGCTGATCAGTCATGGGCAAAGTCTTGGCAATGGTAGAGAAAAGGTCCCTCTATAGAGGAGAGAGCAGAGCAAGGGCTGGAACTCTCATCAGTTCATCAAACCATGCTGACTCTCAAACTAAGAATGGTCTTAGAAAAGATCAGAATGGATTGTTATGCATAAGAGCTACAGGAGCCACAATTCTTTTCTGAGCCTGCACGCTGCTCACCATATCTTGCCACAGCATGGGAAGAAGAGAAGACAACAGGGCATGCAAAGAGGAAGTTGCTCAAAAATTACTGTTATTTTGGAAGTTCTTGTAGAGAACTTTCTTTTTAGTGTTATTGCTTTAGCAGGTGTGCATAATATTAGGAAAATGTGCTATCAGAAGAGCAGTTTTTGTTGACAGTCCTTATGTCTTTTCACAGAGTTACACCATTGATCAAAAAAATAAGGTCACTATGGAAACACAGAAACATCTCTCAGTTTTTTCTTCACCATGTTCATTTTTAACACTATTGAATCTTATGAATGGTTCTTCACATGTTGAAAGATTTTTCTGAATGTCCTTGTAGAGTAAAAGACACACAGGATTTGACATAAACCTTCAGTGATTTAGAATAATTTTTCCTAAGGGTACTTAATGAACACAAGGTATTTCCAATGCATGAAATTTTCCACAGCCTTTCTGAAAATTCAGTCTTTCTTGAATTTTACAGAATGAATCAGTGGCAGCTAAACTCCTGAAATGAAGAAAAGATGGTTGTGGATTTCAGTGCAAGAAACACTCAGAGTTTAGTGGTTTTGAGTCCCTGAGCACATGTTATTGCACTCATATAGACAGTCATAATTTTTGCAAGTGTCAGCAACTGAAGTTTGTAAGAACTGCTTGATTTCTGTACCTTGGGAATTATAGTTGCGTATATAGATTCCTAAATGGTGTTTTAGAAGGTGAATACTATAAATCAATGTTTAATATCTTTGTCAACTGCTTTATCTAAAATCTAAACAAATCCTATGAGAAAAATTGTCCATCTTTCTAATGGACTGTATGAACTAATGCTGTTGGTGAAAAGCAAAGATACTGTCAAAGTGCCATGGACGTGAGATTGATTTTAGTGCAGCACATAAATAGTGATCAATACCATCAGCAAAAGCAAAGACATAATCTTTAAAAAGGCAAACATCTTTTATCTCTGTCACTTAATGAAATGAAATTATGCTCCCTCACAACTGTCTCTCCTTTTTCCCTTTCTTTCCTACCCTTCCAAATTTTCACAACAGTAAACTCATTTCTCTGGTAACCTACATGTAATTTGAATCCAGTGGAATTCTGTAAGCTAAACTTGACAGAATGGGGACACACATTTAGAGGGGAAAAAAAAAGAAGACACACCGTTTTTTATTTCCCCCTCTAAAAACATTGCTATTTTAAATCAAAGTAGATGATTCTTTGCATATTCATATGCCCCAAATATGAATTCTTGTCAAAATCATCTTTCTCTAAAGTACATCCATTTCAGATCTCAGTCCCTCACGTCAGTTGCATACAAAGTAGGATCCAGTGCAGTTTCTGAAACTCTCCTGATTTCTGATGTACAATCATTTTTTAGAAGAGCAAATATTTTCCATTTGCAGACCTGCTACCAGCTTGCCATGTTCCTCTGTGTTTTAAACCTGAAATTACTCTTGTAACTTCAGGTTCCATAGAAGAATATATCCAGTATCCTTAGTCAAACACCTTTGAGTATTATCAAATTAATGTGCATTGTGCATAACACAATATTCATAAATTCTTATCAACTGACAAAACAGTAGACATGCTAAGAATTGTGTTCAAATACAATTAAATACAAAATAGAACTAGAAACACTGTTTGCATGTGAGTGTCTTATGACTCAGAGCTTTCAGACCATGGTGAACAATTAGAGTAATTTACCAGCATTTCTGCAGAAGAGGAACCTTAAGGCCTTGTCATAGTTGACATAATTTCTCAGTCCACATTTTCCTTTGCCAGTCAACCCCTTCTCATTGGTACAAAAATTTTGAAGAGTTAATACAGGATTTCTTTAAGACAAGCTTTAACTGGAGAAGACAATATAGTGAATAATAAATATGTTAAGATAACCTGATGTACCAGTTTAGGAAAGCAACTCTGTTGGTTTTGCCTTAATGACTTTCTGAACAATTACAAATCCTTTGGCCTCCTACAGGGAAAAATATTGAGTTTTAAGTTATTAAAGAAGCTTATGAGTGATGGTTTGCAGGTGTGCTCATTTTGGCTGGGAAAGAATTAATTTTCTTCACTGTGGCTGGTATGAGCTCAGTTTTGGAATCATGCTGAATGGAGGGTTGATAGGAGGTGTTTTAGGTACTGCCTTTTCTGCTTCTCATCCCCCCCACCACGCAGGAGGCAGATGCAGAAGATGTTGGGAGTTGACACAGCTGGGAGAGATGACCTCAACTGCCCAAAGGGATGTTCCAAACTGTAAGGAGTCATTCTCAACATCTATAAAGACAGGGAAGGTTGGCTGTATTTGCCACAGCTCAGGAACTGGCTGGGCATCGTTCAAATGGTGGTGAACAGTTGTTAGTTGTTTTCCTTTCTTTCTTGTTTCGTTTTGGGTTTGTTTTGTTGTTGTTTTTTTTTTTTTTTTTGTTTTGTTTGTTTGTTTGGTTTGGTTTTTTTTCTGCTCTTTTTTTCCTAATCATTGAACTACTCAACCATGAGGCTCCTGAGTCTTGCCCTTTCAATCCTCTTTCTCCCTTCCTGAGGGGGAGAGAGGCTGTGTGCTCTGCATAAATTACCAGCCAAGGTTAACTCAGACAGCAGGAAAAAAATTAACTTTTTTTTTTTTTTTTTTAAAAAAAAAGTTATTTAGTGATCGCATTTGAATTAGAGTGTTTATTTGCTTAAGTAATCAATATTTTACTCACAATAGCAAGTTTCTTCTGTCAGATTGGAGTATTAAATCTTTTTCCAATTTATTCATTATCACTTTTGCATTTGCTAGAGCATTTCAAATACAAAATATTAAACACAATGCTACCAATGAATAGAAAAATTTTGCTTTTGTTGGTAGCATTTATATTCAGTGAATATAAACATACAAAGAGAGACACACAGCTTATCCTAACTACATAAAATGAAGCTTAACTTCATAAATTATTTGCCTTTTTTCACTATAGTAGTTGTGAATGACATTTTTTCAATTTAAGTAGTAGTGCAAGACACAGTAAAAGCTAAATATTCTCTGCCACAGACAGCAGAACACTTTTGAGATTCACTTTTCTTTGGCTTTCATACTTTCTTAGGAGAACTCTATATTCTTTGAGCTGTTTTAAGAGCAACTTTAGGCCAGTGGAAGCTAGTAACTGTGGCAGCTCTTTGAAATGACAAAAATTATTAAAAATATCATCTGGCATTGTCATGGCACAGGCTCTACAGAGCCTTTCATATCTCTGACAAGGGGTTTCAATATCAAATCATTGATGTTATTTGAAAGTTTTGTCTCTGTATTTCCATCTGAAGCTGCTCTATTTGTGTGAACCCTGATCACGTCTTCCACATCCATGTGATCCTACTGACTATTACTAAAACTGCTTTTGGGGAATACTCTGTGTCCTAGCCCATTGATAATTAAAGAAACAGCAGTTCTAGTCTCCTAATAATATTTTAAGAATTACCTTTGAAGGGTTACTTCTGATTGTGTGATTATAACCTTCACCTTTGATGTGATAAAACTCACATTCCTATGTGGAACCCTAAGACTTTCATTCCCTGATCTTGACCAGAATGTTTTCCCTCAAAAAAAATCCCCCTTTTTCTAAGGGGGATTTTCATTGTATCTGTTACATTTTGGGAAATATTTTTTTCCTAATCAGTTAGGAAAGAGTATAAGAAAATATCTGACAGATACTGGTCTCAAGGTAAATAAAATTTAGTTTATTTTTTTGTGTTGATATTAATACTTTTTTTCTTTTGGATATTATTTTTTTATTTATTTGTAACTTTTAAATATATATTAAATATATATTTAAATATATTCTCTTATCTCTGATTTGAAATGAGAGAAAAATAAAAATTCCTTTATATACTGAGAAAGAACGAGAAGCAATTTTACATGGGAATGCCTGAAATTAGTTTTCCTGATGAGTTTGTGTATCTAACTACAGCTTTGTGGGTAAAAAAATCTCCATCTAATTATATTGTATGTGTATGTTCCATTTAATTACTAGTGAGAATCACTTAATTTATAAGCAAATGAGGAACATGGTATTTTTTTCTGGTGATACTAGCATATCATATTGATATGTTAATGTGACATATTGTAGTGAATTCTACTGAAGAATTACCACTTTCTCTGTGTAACTAGTAGTGCTGAGGAATGGAAGAGAAAAAATAATGTTCTGTCTTCTAGCAAATTTTTTTCTTTCCCTTTTGTAAAGAGCACAAAGAGGGGTATAGCAACTTTGCAAGTAGATGGCACAATAGTATGAAGTCAATGTATCTTATTTTATATATATTTCTTTTTGTTGAAACTGACCATTGCAGACCAGGCTTGTCCCAGACCTCATTGTTCTAGTGTAGGTCTCCATTAAGTTCCCTAGCTGCCATCATTATTTTCTATTAACACACAGCATCTGCTTTGTAGTGTTTTCTTGAGAAATGTTGAGTGGTCTTTAAGGAAGCCAGAAAACTTTAAAAAAGAGATAATTCAAGGTATTGGATGTGGGAATATCCATTTTTGTGAAGGATCTGAGAAAGAGAAAGGAGCACAGCATATTTCCAGATTATCCCCTGCTAATTAGTAGAGCAGGAAGAAGAAATATTGCAGGAAGGGTGTCACTGTGTCTCTTGGCAGGGATCTGAATTGTTTATTCATGTGTAGTCTGAGTCTCCTAGGCCTGAAGTTTCTGAGTTTCTAGACTCAGTTTCTTCATGATGTTTTGGTTCAGGAAGACCTGGTTCTCACAGGCTTGACATAAACATTGCCAGTGTTGTTGTAACAAGAGTGATGTTTTGGATTCCTGTCTGTGGGACAGACTGTGTCTATGTCTTTTGGTTTGGCCAATGGGATGAAGAGTTCTGGCACTCTTCTGACCAATGAGAGTGGCCTGTTCTAGAAGATGTATAAAGGGGGTCAGTTTTTGAATAAAGGATTGGAGTCAGATGAATTTGCCAAAGGAGTTTCATGTCGTTTGTCACTTGCCCACAGTGACACTCATGTAGAAAGCTGACAGAGCTATCAGTGTGAACCCAAGTTCTGTGTTCTTCTGAAAATAGCCTTTGACTGCACAGAAGTCAACACAATTTGTTGTTTGGCTTTCTTTTTTTTTTTTTTTTCATCAGTAACCCCAGCTTTGAAAGAAGCTCAGAAATCTTGCAGTCAGATGCCAACATCAAAACTCTCAATAGTTAACTCCTGGTTCCAGAGGGAGAGCTGGCCCTTAAATGGGAATAAAAGCAAATTTTTAACCAAGGAAGTTCAGGGTTCTTCTCAAAGGCTTTTTAGTGGATGGGGAGAAGTAAAATTTGTTTGGAGACCCTACTTCAATGTCATGTATTGGAAGAAATACTGAAACATTTGATTAAATGTTTGGCTTGTGTTGTTAAAAATGGAAAAACCAATAACAACTAGAATAGACAAGAATCTAAGACAAAAATCTTCAAATATATGCCAGAATCAGACATCTGAAGGAAAGTGTCACTCCTGTCTCTGTGTTAGGCCTCTATTAATTCTAGAAAGTTCCTTTTTTTTATAGTTTCAGAAAATGTAGAAATAAATTACATGATTTCAAGAGGAAATGTGTGTGCTTAAGAGAATTATGATGACATTAAAGTGTGTGGCCAAACTGAGCTTCTAATCATTCACATGTGTTTTGCTTCTGAATGCAAACCTTAGAGTGCAGGACTTTTTTCTCTTTAGTATTTGCTCTTACTGGTTAACATAGTGAGCATATAAGAACTACTTCAAAAATATATGGGTGTTTGCAAAATACTTTGAAAAGATTTCATGCAAAGCACACTAGAACAAGAGAAAAATGGTAACCTTACTGAAACTATTTGTTTTAGTTGTTTGGTGCTAAATGGTAGTGTTTTGGAGATACTCCTAAAATATTTCTTCCAGGCTATTTTGACAGGCACTACGGGAGATTTGTGTTACACAGTCTGATTTTTGTTTTTGGTTATAATTCTGATTGTCTTGATAAGATAATGCGATCTTAATTATGTGTAATTATTCTTTTCCCACTTTTAATTTCTCTCAAGCAATTTACCTTATTATTACCAAAACTCTAGCAAAATAAATTAGTTTAAAACCGTATTATTTAATTTTTATTTCTGATACCCAACTACTTATCTTGTTAAGCTTTTACAAGCACATTTTAAATCAACATATTTTCTTATCACACTGATCATTAGCTATTAATCTAAATAGTCCTAATTTCCCAGTTTCTTGGGGCATCTTAATCTCAGCTTCCCATGGAAAGAGTATGCATTAAATTTTTGGTGGCCGTTTCCCTCATTTAATGAACTAAAGTAAACTGTCTGATTGATTCCCTAAGGGCACTTGGACAGAAAGCAAAACCCACAGAGGTGGGAAAAGGCTGAACTAGCCCTTTAGGCTGTAGGCTCCCTCATTTCTGGTGCCATTTCTTTTCTTGGTAGGGCATCCCTCTCCAGCCAGTTATCTCATCCCAGACAGATATTTGCTGCTGCAGATTCCTGCAGAGGAGAGCTACTGTGGATAGAGGTAGGGGTTGCAAAGATCTTTTTTCTGCATTAGTATTTTCCCTATGTAATACAACATATGTTAAAGAAATTTTTAAAAATAATAAATTTGTCTGTTCCGCTTGATAAAAATGCTTCTATCAATGCTACATTCCGTTTCTCATGTTCTTAATGCTTCTGGGAAGATATGTTACTGAATATATGTGGGAGTGGGTGGAAGTATGCCTTCCACATAATGAATGGCATGTCTAAATATACACCTTTTAAGGCATATTTCTAAACTTGGGTCCATCTGTTCTTCTAACCAGTTATGCAATCAGATCAGGAAATATTGAGTAGGTTTAGGTGACAAAGACAGAAGAAAATCATCGTAGCTTTACCCTCATCTTGTGTCTGGAAAAGGATTCTCCAGCAAAAAGAAAGTAGGAAAACTTTAAACAGAAATATACTCACAACACTTTAATCACATGGTTTGTGCAGTAAATTAAGTGCATCTACTATTGCAATAAACATTTGACTAGTAGCCTTAGTTATAATGATATTTGAAGTCCCAGCTACAAGTGAGGCTTTAGACCAATTAATGTTATGGTCAGGGGTAGGAAAAAAGTGTGCAGAGAATGTTATTCACCCAAATTGAATGAAATTGTAGGCTATATAAAGGAAAGAGTTATTTTACTTATCTGGGGACTATATGGCTAGAGTGACTGTATGACACATTAAAGGCCATTCACTACTCACTCACTGCATATATTTTGTTCTTAGTTAAATAGGAGTAATAAAGAAGGAAATCACCATGTGAAAATGAGATTTTTCATGATAAAAAGAACCATATTTGATATACAGAAGGATATTGAAAAATAAGAAAAATATCTTGGTCATGTGGTTTGTGCCAGCTCAGGTTGCTTAGAGGTCTCAGTAACAATCCAGGATATTTAGTTCCTCATATCCTAAAAAGCTAAATACTTTTCTTGTTTTGAAGAAGTCTTTATAAAAAAAAAATATTCATTTTCAAGTCTAAAATAGAATTTAAGAGCACGTTTCAATTTTCAGAATATTATTGGAACTTGTAGGATAGTTTTAAATGATTTAGAAGGCAGTGATTTTTAATGTATTTTTTAGAAAATGTATATGCATATTATGGCTCTGTTTTCCCCTATAGCATATGCTGGGGTGAAAATATATGTCCAAATGTGTTGTGGTAACTGTAGGGTGATTTCATCTTCTAATTTTGTTCCTTCTCAAGTGTCTCTTTAGCTTTTTTTTTTTGATGGTGTTTAGCTGTGTTTTGTGATATAATTGGAGACATGATATAATTGTTTTGTGATATAATTTTTTGGTTTTGTCTGAGCATCAGGTATTTTTGTAGCAAATTATCTTGACAGTTAATACTAAAAAATACAATGTTGAGATGACTGACAATGTATTCTAGTTTAGACTGAATTTCTGAAATGAGAACCAAGTTGTGAAGCTAAATTAAGAGCAAAATAAGTACTTGAAACTCTTCATTTTGAAGGTCCACCTCAGAAAGCATCGTCCAGATCTGCCAGTGATGTGATTTGGTGTTGTAATGGTGCCATGCTAGGCCAGTGCTCCCTCAGCTCAGTGCTTGTGTACCTGTCTTAAAGTTGGGCACAAATCCTCCTTCTGATCTGTTTGGAGCAATAGGATTTCCCTAGCCTTGACTGAGACAGAAGACAGGTACTTTATAAACACTTTGTGACAGCTTTTGTTTCTGTTTTGTTAAATGGAGAACAAACACTACAGGGAAGTGTGACTAGAGCTGTGTAACCAAAGAGTGGGAGAGTTAGAGAATTGTAGATTTGGAAAATTACAATTTCACTCAATGTTTCTCCATACAGAGGAGGGATTCTATTTGTTTTTACAATGAAAACCCTCTTTCCGCTCTGATGGAGTGGAATTATTTTTTACTTTTTCACACTATTTTCTCCCTAAAAATAGATTACAAAACAGTTTTTCAAGGATTAATTTGCATCTATTACAACTGTACAACTTTTGCTTCTGATCTGGATTTTTCCTGCTTTTATAAGGAGGTATAATATTAGCAATGTTTTGTATTGACAGTGGGACATTAGTCTGTGTCAGAATTGGCTTAAAAAACAACAAAATACTTAAAGCCTCTCCTCCTAATTCTGGCCCTGTGTGATAGAAATGTCTGTGAAACGTGATAATTCAGTATTCTGTGTTGTTGAGATGAGTAATACAATGGAATTGAGTGTGCAGTATTTATTGCACTAAGTATTAGGATAGAATTCTTTCTGCTGGACTGTATACAGGTTCATTTGTTTGTTTTGCTGAATTTAAATTTGAGAAAAGGAGACAGTTTATCTTTTTTTTTTTTTTTTTTTTNNNNTTTTTTTTTTTTTTTTTTTCTTCCCTGCCATTCTTTAGTACCTGTGTAAAGCATTGACAAACTGTATTACTTTTTTGGCATAATAATTTATAAACTAATAGATGCTCTCTTTCTCCCTTCCAGCTTGTGTATCTGCACAATAGAGTGTGTCGTTTGGTAGGGAAGGTGCTCGAGTGATTTCTGCTTGTTGTGATTCAACCTGGGAAGCAGCTAAACACCACACAGCCACAGGCTGCTGCCTCTGCTTGGTCTGCTCCATCTCCCTGGTCCTGCAGTGGGACAGGAGAGAGAATTGAGGAGGGGAAAGATAAAATTCATGGGTTGAGAACAATTTAATAGGTCAGAAAAGGAAGGGGAAATAATAATGATGAAGATGATGAGCAAGATACAAGACTTAGAAAGCTAGTGATGCACAATGCAATTGCTTGCCAGACAGCTCCTGAGCAGCATCCCTGGGCCAACTTGCCCTTAGTGCACCTGCTGAGCATGATGCCACATTGTATAAAATATTCCTTTGGTCAGTGAGGAGCAGCTGTCCCAGCTGTTACCCTCCCAGCTTCTTGTGCACCCCCAGTCTCCTCACTAGTATGGTATAGAGCAGAAAAGGCTTTGACTCTGTGTAAATGCTGCCTAGCAACAATTAAAACATTATTGTTAAAGCATATTAATTAGCAACAATTAAAAATCAATATTATTTTCATCATAAATCAAAAGTACAGCACTGTTCCAGCTAGAAGAAAGAAAATTAACTCTATCCCAGCTGAAACTAGGTCACCGATTATGGCTCTCTAGGATTTTGGCAGAATTCCCTTTAGCAGAAGCAAAAAGTACATGAAGCCTTTTAAAATGTTTTGAAGGATTACTTTAGAGCATGTGCAAGTTCAGTAATCCTTGCTTTGATCTTTTACATTTTGATTGACTTGCGTCAACTTCCCAGAGGTCATGTTCTGGGCAACTATTGTTCTCCGCTGATTGTTTTGTGAGCCTCATTGTACACTTCTTGCACAGAATTTAGCATGAGTTCTGGCAGGTTTCTCAAGTCTGCTGAGTAGACTTATGCTACAGTCTCATACTGTTTTTTCTGATGTGTGCTCTGGAGAACAGTTAGCCAGGCTTCTTGCTGCATGGAAGGCCTCTACTGATTCAACAACAAGCCTTGCTCCTGAATCTTACCATTGCTAACACTGGTAGCTATTTGAGTTTCTGAAGTTATATTCTCTTGTTCAATCAGGAAAGAAAAAGGCAGCTGATACTACTTATTACAGCTAATTCTCTCTGGAAATCTCCAAAGTTTCCAGTTTTTTATGAAGCCTTAATAATGAATCCAACCAATCACAAAATTGCATTAAAACTAACTGGCTTACAAGCTTTAAACATCAGGACTTCAGAGTGTTTCATCTCTGGAGAGCCATGTTTTATTTTAATGAATACCTAGATTTGTCACAGTTTAGTTGTGGTGCTGTCTTGGAGTGAGATCAGGCTGTGCATTAACCTTCCCACTCCAAAATCTCCATCTTCCTGAGCTTTGGAAGGAAGTCTAGATGTAATAGGAGCCGGGAGAATCATTGATCACCACCTTCTGTGTGAATGGAGCCAAAGACTACCCCGGCTGTGGTCTTAGGAATTTTTTTTTTCTTCTCTATTCTTCTTAGCAAACAACAATAAAAAAACAAAAACCTCTTTTTGACAAAAGTGGAATTTTTTTATTTTGGTCTTGGGGGCTGTTTAAATCAACAGCAGAAGCTAACAGAACAGATTTGCATGTCTTTGTAAAAAGCAATTTTCCACAGAATTACATGTGAGATCATGTTGCTCTGAGCACAGTATGAATTGATAAAGATAGAAACTTCAAGCTGTTAATAGAGAAAATTTCAGCCAGTGCTCAATGTAAAACATATTTCTGGGATTATCTGTATTAAGTTAATAAACAAGCAATCAGGTTTGAGCCCCTAACTCTTGATGTTATGTTTGTTTCCATGGTGTTCTTTGCTGCTTTCTACTCTTTTGTCTTCACACAAACACACACACATCCTCAAGGTGTTGGAGTGAGAGAACAAAAAAGAGACAGCATGGCAGTTCCTCTTTCACCTCTGTGGGCCTTGCATAGCCTTTCTTTTTGGCTGATAAGGAGCACCTGCTTTTGCTTGAGCCATAACCCCTGGAGAGTCAGGAAGGAAGAAAGAAACCTGATGCTGTGTCTGCCCTGACAGGCTGTGATGGCAGGCATGTTAAGTGTGAACCATATTGCATGTGGCAATTAGAAAACAAGGCATGTAAAGAACAGAAAATTCAGAGTTAAGGTGTAGGGAATGAGAATTTCAGTCACAAAGTCGTTTGCACTTCTCTGCACTGATGCTTCACACACGTGTCTGGAATATATTTAACATTATCCTCACTGTCCCAATTAGTCAGGGATAAAGAGTTAAGTAGCCTTCAAAATACTGGACAACAATTCTGTAATGGAGTTAGTTTTGAATATCCTAATTTGTATTTTTATAATTTCATATCTGTAAATTCTATCTCAAATTTACACGGTTCTTTTGAATTTTGGAGCCAACATCAGCAGTTAAGGGCACTTCCTGTTCCGACTTGATTCTCATGAATCTACAGACAAAACTTTGAAGCTTCTGGTCCTTGTTGCAAGAGCCTTGAAAAGGATGGGGTATTACTTAATTCTTTCTATATATACAACAGAAAATAATAATTAAACAAAGAAAATGTTGCATTGGAAATCACAGAGAAAAATTGAATTCACCATCTCTTTCTAAATGTGTAGAAAAGAGTGAAATATTCTTACTCATATGAGTGAAGACAGGTAAGGTTTGGGGTTTTTCTCTGTTTTGTGTTTGGGGTTTTTTGGGGTTTGTGATTTCTTTTTTGTTGTTTTTATGTTACTGGCATAATGTGACAATTTTTTTGCTAGAAACTGAATTTCTAGCAGAGGAATAAAAGATTCAAGAAACACTGTGTTTCTTTTAGTGCTCTTGATGTACAAAGTTATCTTTCCTTGGAAACCTGTATTTTCACAGATGGAAGTGTTTCATGGTTTTTGACTAGATTTCTGTATGGGAAGTTTGTGGGGTTTCAGGTGGTTTTGTTTGAGTTATAATGATCCAAGCTGAAGTGTGAAGGGAAGCACTGTGTGTGAACCCGTGTTTCTTGCCAGGGAACGTGTAAGAATCAGGCTATGTTCCAGCATGAGATAATCTACTTTTTATAAAAAGATTCAGTAATATATGAAGTCAGGGGGTTGAAAAGGGGAGATTGTTCTAATGTTTGTGAGCCATTTCTACCTTATTGGGTGTAATACCTCTCTATGTTCACACACTGTGTGGCATGATAAGCTGGAATGATATTGACAAATTTTATAGCAGGTTCTTGTCTTTGTTTTATTCCTCAGGAAAATGGAATAAGAGAGACAATCTTCTTTTGTTTGTTTGTTTCAAAGTGGCTATTTTGTCTTCCTTTCCAGAAGAGCAGAAGACATTCTTTAGATTTAAAATTAGGCTAAACATTTAAAATTAAAATCCATTCATCTGGCATGTTCTAGCTCCTAAATAACTAATATACTTGCAGAAGTAAAAAGTCTATAGGAATATCTATGGATGTGGGCTGTTCAAAGACTGGTAAATGGACTGTCATAACAATTGCACGTGTGGTTGCAATTATATCAGTAGTGAGTTCTGAAGTGGCCTGTTATGTAACTTACACAAAAATTCTAGACGTCTGTTGGTATGGAATGCTGTGTAGTTTTTTGCAACTATGGTGATTCAAATGACACTTTTCAACACTGTGTACTCAGGATAAAAGCTAACATATCCTCTCATAATGTGCCTTGAACCTAAATTAAAACTTTTTCAGAAATGGTGATAAAATGAGTGCATTGGTTCATGAGAACTTTAAATGCCACTAAAAATATTTCAGATTAAAAAAAAATCTTATTTAAAGAAGGTTTCAAACTGCCAGTTTCAGATTTTTTTTTCCTGCTGGAAGCAGAACATGTGGGTTTTCAATAACACAGAAGACAGAATTTGGATTAAAAAAATGGCATCAAATTTATATGCAATTTTTTTAAGGGAGTAAAATTTAATGCATAAGACTAAATAATGTCTCTAAGAAAATAATGACAATGGCACTAGATGAACGTGACTGAGTAGCAATACCTATCACCCTGCTGCCATGTAAAGGCTGTGACATTTTGTCGTTACTGGTTTTTATTTTTTGTTTGTGGGGTTTTTGTTTTGTTTTGCTCGTTGTTTTTTTATTTTTTTCACTTTTCCTGGAGTCCGCTCCTGTAACTCTTGATATGAAAGGGAACTGCCTGGTGGCAGTGCAGGCCTATTATTTTATTATTAGGCATAGTTCACAGAAGGTAGCAGAAGGTAGTCTTTCTTCAAGTTATTGTTGTTCCCCAGCTTCTTTTTTGATACAACAAATATTTTTGTAAACTTTTGTCTTCAGTGCAGACTCCTTTTCACACTGTTTTAACTGAATGCCAGCATGTTGCTAAAAAACAAAACACAATTTGAAGAAACTGCGTTCATGCACTTCATAAAAGGGTTTAGTATTAAGTCATTGAACTGCTTTAATTCCTGCTGGCAGAGAGTACATGAGTTTCTTTATTAACACCATCCTTTTTTTCTTTCCCAGCAGCTACGCTTGCACTCTTAATAGTTGTAGAATAAATTTATTTTGCCACAATTTACAGGGTTTGTAGCGCTTTATCATTATTAACACCTTTTAACACTGACTGCTGTTAAAAAGGAGAAAAAAAAAATCACCCCAAACCCAACCAAAAAAAAACCACCCTCAAAAGCTCCATACAAAAATGGATCAATAGATTAATAAATCATCTATGGAGGAAATGGTTAGCTTCCTATTGCTTGAAAAGCATATTAAAAGACTAATAAATTTAGAGGTTTTGTGGTTGCCTACTCTGGAGCTTTCCCAGGAGAATTTCAGGTTGATGTTGTTGCTATCCTGAATTCTCTCAGCTACAGCCAAATTTTACTTCCACAAAATTCAATGATTTGGACTTCAGAAGAAACTGCTTTTTGTAGTTCACTAGGCAAAAAATTATTCATGCTATTACCTGTGTTGCTGAAACAGGAAGGAATATAAACTTTTACTTCCCAATGAATTAATAAATGCTGAATTAGCATATTTTTGAATGACAAATATGTATGTTATAATGAACTGTAATTATTAGTGCCTAAGAGAGACTATTATTTGATTATAGTATAATAAGGGCTATTTAAGAGTCTCTGACTCCAAAAACTAAAGACAGTTTCCTATGTATAATTAACTAAAACACGTGGACCATGCACAATGTAGATTAAATCTATACTGGATTTCTTGCATGTGCTTGGATATTGATGTACACAAGGCTAATGCTGGAGGGGTATTTTGTGGAGTCCAGTCTCCAGATTTCTCTGGTCTGAGCATTCTGTGGGGTTGTGAACTGAGCCACTGCCATCCCCTTTTTTAGGTGGAACAATTGAAGAAGTACCTTAGGTTTTTAAGAATTTTGAAGAAAAATGGCAAATATTTTTATTCCTGTGACCCATTGAATATGAAATTCAGACAGCAAAATTGCAGCATATCATAAAAAGCCAGTTGGGTTGGTTGAAGACAGGAAAGAAAATTATGTTTCTGGACTTGAGTAGACCATTACATAAGCATTCAAAATTTATAGAGAGTGACTAGAAAGTACTAAGTTTAACTGCTCCTAGGGTGATACTGCTCTACATTAGATGAGTCGCATTCTGATAATTAAAACTAATTGGTTGCAGAATTGCCACAAAACAAGGTCAAATCCAGTTGCTTGGAATGTAAAATGGTAAAACAGTACTGCAATAAGCAGTCATTCTCTGATGTAACAAGCAAACATGAAGGGCTAAGTCCATAAAGTTGCTTAGTTTGGTGCTGCTCTTATCAGTAGATACTCTAAAAATTGCTTGTCCTCCTGAGACTCTTTAGACCCCACAGATTTGACTGAAGATGCAGGTAACTCCCCAGGTTCTATTGTGGCAGAGCCTGACTCTGAAATGCTCCGAGCATGAGTAATGTTTCATATTCTACTTGTAAAAGCTACAGATTCTTGTAGCCTACAGGAAAAGCAGTTCCCGTAGGCAGAGTTTTAGACACAAACACAAGCTGTGTCTTGCAAAAGTATCAGCATTCCCTGGAAGCTTCCTTTAAAAGAAAATGTTCTTGGCTTGACAAAATCCAGGTTTAGATTCCTCCTTCTGCTCTAGTGAGTCTGATATGAGAATTTTTGTGATATGGGTCTGTAGCAGCCTACTGAAAATATTTTAATTATATCCATGTTTTCTTGACAAGTTGCAAAGACTACGTTTCTTCATATTGGGAAAATGTGGAGGATTTTCCCTTCATTTGTGATGGATATCCAAAATACTGTAAAGCTTTCTTCTGTTTTTTTGGTGTGTTGATTTTTTAGTTTTTTTGTTTCATCAAGCTTTTGAAAATTAATTGTTCAAAATCTAAAATACAAGCTAGAGCTTTGAATTTTTCTCTTCTCTTTTATCAGTTAAATCGTGGTTTGGCAGACAACCCTTCTTCTGCACTGAACACAGAAATATTAACACGAGGCTGTGAATGCCAGAATTTTAGTCCAGGGCCAAAAAAACACGTTACTTTTGTTTAAATGTTGCATAGCTTGCTCCTTCTCCACTGAGAAAAAATGTTATCTGTACCAGAAGCTTTGTATTCTGTTTCTGCAACTAAATTTGTGTTTCAGCTTTTACTTGCAGTATAAATAGCGCAGATGAATTTTATACAACAATATAAAATGCCAGGCCATGTCAGGACTTTTGCTCTGAATGAAAGACTTCTGGTGAATGATGGTCAAGTTTGAGGAAACAGAAGTTTCAATGTTGTAATTATCCTGCCACAGCACATGAATAGCAACTGCTGGGAAAAGAAACAGTTGTAATGGTATACAGTAAAATCTTATGGGGTCTGTACTAATCTTGCTCCAAAAAGACACTTATTTTACTTATTTTTCTGAACTCCTCATGTGCTTTTTTATGTGCAGCTGTCAGGCTTTTCAGTGAGGGTATTCTGTACATATTTGATTGTGACAAATGCACCTACCTCCTTCCTCCAGAGCTCCCAGATGGGCAGTCTGTAGCAAGTATTGGTCACTGCTCCAAACCTGAATCACTGCTGCTTAGCAGCTATCAGTGTCATGGATAATCAGTGCAGCAATGGTTCTGTGAGATCCTGATCTTGGTCATGGCCTTGTTGTTTAAATATTTTCTCTCCCATGAGAAAGTTTGTATTCAGAGGGGAAAGTGAGCACAAAATGGCACACTAGAAACTTGAAGATATCTCTGCTTTTAAGGCATTTTTAACATCTTGAGATGCACTGTTGAGTATAGATCTATGCTGCTAACAGATCAGTTTCATAAAAACAAGGTTATATTTTAAGATGCTTAGAACTGGCATGTTTTGCTGGAAATTACTGAGTGTCAGCTTCAATTACTTAAAGCATTTGGTTTCTATATAAATACAGAAACACTGTATTTCATTGAGAGTAACTGCAGAAACTGAAGTGTGTCACTGATGCTGATTGAAATGCTTATTGGGGTGAGGTGAATTTAAATATTTTCATTGCTCACTATAGTGCCTGATTTTCTTTTTTTTTCCTGAAGATGTATGCAAATGTGTGTGTTTTTGTTTCTATATATATAAAATCATGTATTTATTAGAATATGTCATCTCTACTGGGTGTGCTTGATTCCTGTTTCACTGAATTGCTCTGGGCAGCTCAGGATGAGCCAGTCCTTGGTGGACACAGTCAGGCTTGGGGGGGGAGAGTTTTAGTAGTCAGCCTAAAGAAGGCAAGAGGGACAATGACAGGGAGGAGAGATTAAAATAAACTAAGATTCTGAGAAGTCAGAGTAACTTGGTCATTGAGACAATCCTCTTTTAATCTCACTTGCTGTCTTGCTTCAGGGAATAGCCATATTTGGGAAATGTGTCATGTTTTATTAAATTTTGTCAAGACAATATATTCTACTATCTTGCTCCACGTAGGTATAAACTGGGCTGAGGATTGTGAACTAAATTGGAAACAATATTTTAACAAAACCAACAGGAAAGCTCAACCTGCACAACTTATTTGTGTTTGTCTAGATAACAAATAAAACAAGGAAACAGAAATAGACATCTCATGGAAATTTTTAAAAAATTGTTTGTTACAGCAACACAAATTAGTAAAAGAACGGTACTTGTCTTTGTTCATGCCTAGAAACTAATCAAATGGCATGAAGAAATGAGAGGACTTTTTGCAATAAAACCAGGCAAAGCTCTTATTAATATAAATTCCTGACAAATCTAGAATATTCTAGAGGAAGAAAAGCATTAATTTTTTTATTTAAGCAAAGTATTCATGTTTTTATAACATAAAAAACCAGAAAGAGAAATATCTATTCAGAAATTTGCTTAATAAAAGGGAAATTTGGCAATAACCTTACAAATAAACAGTAAATGCAATATTCTATCTGGTCTGAAGTTCTTTTTCTTGAGGTTCAGAAAGCCCAATGTAAAATCCATTATTCACACATCTCATCTCTGCAGTAGGCTTTAATACAAAAATATACCACATCAGAAACGTGACAAATTTAGACATAAATGTTAGACATTTATGTGGAGATCCACACCACAGGACTGTACCTTGAAAGTTATATCAAATAGTACCTAAATTTGTGGGGATTTATTTGCTTATTAACCCTATTCTAAATCATACATGTGTGGGTTTGCTTTTTTTAATTCCAGCTATGTGTATAAAAGCACCACTCATTTTCTGTTTGGTTTTTTTTTCATTGGCTTTATATGCAGAACTTAGAAAATGTCTAATTTTCCACTGTGGGGCACAGCATTATTCTAAGGGAGGCCAGTGAAAAGCTGCTGTGGGAGCCCAGCAGCATCTCTAGAACTGCTGCTCAAAGGCTGCAAACACTTTTTGAGATATTTGGACAGGGGTTTATTTTTCAATCAATATAAACAGAAGCCAAATCCTTTGTGCTCTTGTGCAGTTTAAAGGGGAAAACATAGCCATGAAAACCATCCCAAAGTGTTTAAAAGCTGAGTAATGTCATATTGAGAAAACATAGACTTGTTCCTGTCTTTTTCTGCAGAAGAAGAATGCCTTTTTGCTGGGTTATAACTTCAGTGTGTCCCCTTCCTTGTAAAATGTTGGGGTGGTTTTCTGGTGTGCAGGTTTTTTTATTTATTTTTTTTTAATTTTTTTTTCTCCCTAGAATTAATTTTTCTGATTAAATTTTAAGTTTTAAGAAGTTCACTTTTCTAATTAAAAATAACTGACAAATCCTTCTACCAGTCTCTGCTAAGAAATAGCATTCTACCTGGTTTTAAAAGTCAATTTGATATTCAATGCATGGTTTGGTTTTTTGTGATGTGCTTTGCTGCAGAGCAATAAATATCAAAGCACCATAAATTAACATTTTTTATAGCTGGTATACTGACACTTTTCTTACCAGTGTGAGGAATATTAAAATTTCTGTGAGTTTTAATATTATTAGGTTGTAGCAGTTGTGCCAATAACGTAAAAGGAGCAGAACATGTGGAAGCATCAGTAATTATTACCTAAAACAAGAGAATACGATAAAAGTGTCTTAAAGCTAATTTATTGACTTCCAATTAACGGCTGAACACATAAATTGTTTGATGAAAGACAGGAGACATCTGTTTCTGTAGCTGCTTTAGATGACTTAGCCAAAGAACTGGAATCCTGAGTGGGTCTGACTTACAGCTTTAAGGCTTGAGTCAATTTAGTAGTCAGAAGCTGTTTATGAAGAAATGAATAAATAAATTTGTGGAGATTTGCTGGTAAACTTGAAAGTGTTGGTCTTATAATAAAGGTCAGAGTCACGGAAAGCTAAAATTGTTACAGTGGAATCGTGAGACTCTGTACTGATAGAGGGTGGGGAGAAGGAGGACAAGGAAATACTGGGATATTGAGGAGGGGAGTTGCAAGGTATTTCTGGTTGTTTGTTTGTTTGTTTTAATCACTGTGAACTCTGAGTGTCTAATGTTTCCTGTGAGGAAACATTGAGACTCTAAATACGGATAAATATGGCAACATCTGTTACCACTGATCCATAATCAAAAAGTAATTTGTTCATTCTATTACTACAACAAGCTTTTGCATCATTACATTAATGATATAATGAGAGAACACAGAGAAGCACAGACTTTCAAGTGGCTTTGGCATTTTCTGGCTTCCAGCAGTGTCCTGAGAAACAGGTTCTTTCCAGTTGGGCAGATCTGCAACAGGCAGAAAATAATTGCCTTTCACAAATGTGAGCCTGGTGGTTCTTGAGGATATGAAAGGTGGCCTGGCATTTTGAAGGTCTGACAGTAGGTTTTGGCTGCATTACCTATGACAAGCTATGGGAAGAAAAAGTGCAGGGAAAACAGCTCTAATGAAAAAAAAAAAAAAAAAAGAAATTTATTGGATCCTTTCTAGAGTCTCCAGTTACTGTGAACTGTATTACCAGAAGATTGTAGGGTCATGGTTGGTGTGGAGTTGCTGAGCGATGTATTTAGTGAGAAAGGATGCCAGTAACTGCAAAAGCCCAGACAGCTCCCACAATGTATTTTACTACTGTTTTATTTCACTTCCAATTCTCTGTAGTGTTTAATGGGAAAAAAATCCTCAAAACTAACCAAACAAAAAACCTAACCAAACAAACCAAAAATCAGCTTGTTTTATCTGAGCGTTTCTTCAGTGTTCATATTACAATTAAACTTAAAACATTTTGACTAGTATTTTATTTTTAGACCTGGAAGATTAGAAGAAAATAACAAGTCCCTTCCAGGATTTTCTGTCAAGTTACTTCCACGTGCAACTTTTTATTTTTTAATAAGTTCTTAGGAGGTATATTTCTCAGAATGTCTTTTAATATGTCACAGAAAGAAATTAATACTCAGAATTTTATTAGAAAACTGGGCCTATTTGTTCTCCAGTGCAAAATTTCGACATTTGCTGAGCACTAAATACAAAGAAAGCAAACTGTCTTGTATAAAAATATGCAAATGACATAAACCACACTTTGTTATTTTTAAAGTGAGACCAAAAGTACAGGAAATTGTATCTGAAATTGTGTTAGCTTGTGTGTGTAGTTCGTGTCTCAAAACACATTAAATGTCAGTGCTAGGCTGATCAATTTTTTTATGTTCTGAAGTAGAATGCATGAAGTTCCTATGAGGGGAACAAGTGTTTTTATTTGGGGGAATGAGAATATCACATTGTGGAAAAAATATGCAGTCTGGTATGACAGATGGTGAGGACTACAAAGCAGCCATTGGTATTAAAACTGAATTTAAAATGTCCTAGTGGTTGCATGTTTACCTCTGTGAATGGATGGCATATATAAATTGAGTTGAGTAGCATTTGCCTGATGCAGATGCTCTCATTTGCTTGGAGGGAGCCATTGGAAATGGTCTGATTCTGGTTCTGGGAAAAATGCAGGTACACATTTAAAAGCCTGCCTTCTGCCTCACAAAGGATTTGCTTTTTCAATGCATTTGAGAAATGTTGCTGGTTTATGCGTGTGTTCATAAAACAATGGGTTTGTTAGGCTATGTAAGTAATGCTGCATTGGGGCATTTTCTAACATCCATTTTCATTGTGGTGGAGAGCTGTATCTGGAAGTAAAAAGGCTTTTGATTCTTTAGGCAAAAGGACAAAATAAACACTTTGAGCATGTATTTCAAGAAGATTAACCAGAAATGTAAATGTTGTATGCCTGTACTTAAGCTTGTAAAGCAAAGCTTAGATATATGTAGTTTGACTTTCTCTTTTTCCAAGGTATTCAGCACATCTCATAATTTCTAAAGGGTATACTAGGTAATGGGTTCCTTTAAAGTTTTCTTTCATTTAAAAACCACTAGTGAGATGAAAAGGTTAAACTAGGCTGATTTCTAGCTCTAAAAATTGTACTCTGATTTAATTTTCTAATCCTTGCTATTTTCTAATCCAAAAATATCACATATGATTTTGCAAGTTTTAATTGAATGAAGTTGTTGGTTTGTTCTCATTATGGGCTTTATCCATAACAGAATGACACTAATAGAAAGATAAAGCTTCAGTTCTGTTAAAGCAGATCGTTCTCTAAGTAGTTATACACAGGAATCTGTCTCAGGACTGAGGAGGGTTGATGTGAACCACACCTAGATAAATGGCAAAATCTAGACAATGGCAAGATCTTTCAGAAGATTGGTATAAATTTCATTCAAGCAAGGCTAGGCTGGCTCAAGCTGTAACGACTGAAAATTGGGAAGATTTCCTAGCTGCGCACAAAAAAAAGTCCGTGGTGCTACAATTACATCTAACGTTTTAGAGTTTAAATATAACAATTTAAAGAAACCTAAGAAATTATACTCTTTTATAAGCTGGTCATATAGTGATTAAGGCAATAGGAATGTTTTGTAGAATTTGCATAGTTATGCATAATTGTCTTCATCTCTTACATTAGTCAGGGAAACACCTGAGTGTCAATTTCAAATTTGTGTTTTCAAACCAGCAGTTTCAATTTTTGCTTTCAATATGTAGTTCTGCAAATAACAAGATAAGCTAAAAACACTGGGGAGATTCTTTTAATTTGAGAGATATGTTTATTCATGCATTTTCATTTTGCTATATTCCAATCTAAGAAAGAAAAAAAATTATAAAACTGTTGATGCGGGACTTTTTGGAGAGAATTACAAGAATAACACATATGGATGAGTCCATATGTTCCAAAGATGTCAGATCACCTTCAAATTTGCTGACTTTCTGTAACTTTTGAATTTGTTTTTGTCTGAGCCCAAATTGTGGTGATGTTACAGAATTTGAAATCTAGTGTCTTGTCTGGATTAAAGTATTTCATGAAGAGAAGCTGAACAAAATGAGTGAGAAGAGCACCAGCTTATTTTCAACAGCTGTCTGATAGCAATACAGCTGGTGAAATATAACTGTTGGAATGAGAGGCAAAATGGATTATATTTACTTGGGTTTTCTTACCTAGTTTGTGTAACCTGCCCTGCATGATTTCCTTAAGGATTAATACTCCTGTTTTTTGAAATACACTGGGAAGTTGGACATTTGCTAAGAAATCAGTCTTCTATTCCAGATAGTGTTCCAGTTGCTGAATTCCACACAGGAAATGAGATGTATTACCCATTTACCTTCAGAAAAACTCTAGTTGTGCCAGATTAAGTTTAAATGAGCTATTTGAATTCAGCATTCAAATAGACACACATTTATTTTTTTTTATAAAAGGCATCCATGAAGAAAAGCATGGTTTTGGCTCAAATTTAATTGGCATGGATAATGGACTTATTTGGAGATTCTGTCCTTCAGTGCCCTGAGGGAGAACAGTTTCTCATCCTGGTTTATGCATGCTGGATTTTATAGCAAAAGCTTCCTTGGAAACCTTAAAGTCCAGGAAGATGCATTTCTTTCTGATATATATCTACAGCTAAATACTTCAGAAAAGAATTTGGCATCCTTTAAATGAGCTTAGAAATATGTCACTCACCTGAAACTATAAGAAAGATTTTGAAAGAATTTGGGATATCTCTGGGTAACAATTTCTTGATGTGACAAAGAGCAAAACTGTTTCCCATTGCTCATCAAAATTATTCATGCCTTCCTATGTGGACTTTCAGTTGTATATGAAATTGTACACCATCAAACATGCTAAATGCAAACATCTAAATATAAGAAGGTGGCTCATGACTGACTCTTGCTTTACACTAACTGTGAAGTTGAGTCACTGCTGTGCAATTGCAATAAGTTTCAGAGGATAAGTGTTGAAGAATTGAGCTCTTGAGAGACAGAGCTGTATCCATTAGTCCTTTGAGCTGAGAGGGTTTTCAGTCCCTTATGGACATCAAAAAATGAATATAATTTGATTACCTAAAGGACAGATAACTTGCTGGCTTTATGACCCTCACCAGTTATTTCAACCAATTCCTTCCATTTGAAATATATGTTCCAATTTAGAGCAAGAAAAATACTAGGAGAAAACAGTTCTGAGTAAATAATTTAGCTAATAGCAGTGAAAACTTCTTCAATAATGTATTAATCAAAAACCTTTTGGCTACCTTTAGCATGAATAATATATATTGAGTAGCTGTCATGAAAAGGTTCCTAACACACTGCAGATAAAAACTGTTCAAGTTGCTGTAGGAAGACCCAAAATAAGTCTTTATTCCCTTATGATTTAAGTTCAAAGTTTGCACAAAATTTAAGCAAGATGTAACTGAATGGTAACTAAGTTTAGTTGAATCTATGTACATTTTGTAACCATATTATATGAGTAAAGGATTTCCATACTTTCCATAATTTTTCATACTTTTGTAAACACTGAAAAATATGAACTTATACAACTTTCTTACACATAATTGCATAAAGCTCAGAAATATTCTCTGAACTTTCAAGAAAAATTAAAAACAGAAAAATTATATTTTTTCAGTTATTAGAAATGTTAATAAAATGTTTTTATCCTGATGATTTTATTATGCAGCTTATCAGTGAAGCATTTCAATTGGCATACTGTGGAAACAGGAATGGAAAAGAATGGTGAGAACCCTGTCCCATCCTGTCTCCAACAAGTCGTGGATGCTCTTTTTTTTTCCTCACACAGACATTATTTTAACAGTCTTTACCTGGTACCAGGTAGAGATTCAATTTTGGACAAAGTAAGGACATAATGTTTCAGAATACGCAACAGCAGGAATAGAAGGAGAATGCCATTTTGTGTCTTGGTTTCTGGTCAGTCATGATTTGTTTGCCCAGACCTGTTTTTATTTGGAAGCACAGATTGGTTTGCTCGTTTGACCAGGATGCTCCTCTTTGCCACCTGAGCTGTCATCATAACAGCTTTGATACTACCTTTCTGTGGAATCATTTGGAAAACTGGAGATGGTGAAGAAATAATGGCTTATTATCAAAAACTCATTGCTGGACGTTTATGTACTTATGGTGTATCTGCAGCAGTTTGGCAGAAGCTTCATGTATTACTGTGATTTGGGTTCTGCCTGTGTAAGAGCTTTTTTTAATTAGGTGTATATTCAGTTTCTCAACATTATGCTGTATGGCCATACCCAGCTATATTAGTAACAAAAATCTATAGCATACTATCTATCTTGCCATCTCAAAATGGTCATAATTGCCACCAAATTTATATTCTTATCTTTAACAAAACAGCCATGAGCGAATAGCCACTGCAGAAAAGGCTTCACAGTTGTACTGCAAGGTAGGTGATGCAAACAGTATTAGAAGCAGAAGCTGATTTATGAACCATAGACCATAAATTAAACAAATAAATCCATGATCTTAGGCTTCTAAAGTAGTTAGCAGACTTTGAGCACTATTAATATCAACACCATCCCAAGAATTTTTTTTCTTTGTCATATTTTAATATTAATTTCTTTTGTGCAGATGCTGACACTTTTCCTTGTTTTAGTCAAGGAATTCTTATTATTTACTGATGCTGCCTACCTTCATGTAAATGAGTCAATGTTATGACAAACACTGATAAGGAAAATTGTTTTGATTGAAGTCATTGAGAGCAACAGCAAAAGTACTATGAAGTTTAATTTGAAAGGAATTAGAAAATATTCTGCCCTTTCCTGTTGGGGATAATATTATTTCATGCACACAGACAACCATGCTAAAGAAAAGTTACCTACGATAACGGAATTGATAAACCCAAGAAATTAATTTCATATTGTAGATATTTCTGCAACTTAATTCTAGATGTTAGTCTGATGGGGAATATCTGCCATTTGGTGTGTTAATGTGCAGTGCAATTGACAGGTAAAGAATCGGGTTTTCAGGTGTTGAGAGTTGCCTTCATTGTCTGCAAGTAAGTGCTATTAAGTGAGAAAAAAAAAAATCCCTGTTTCTGTGAGGTGCAAAAGGCTCATCTAATTTTGTTTAACCAGAATAGCTGATATCAGTTACATCAGATATAATCTTAACAAATGCAATTTGGGATGTGGAGGAAAGCAGAAATGCACCAAAATGCTCAGTTTGGTCAGCCCTGGCCACTAAAAAAGGGTGATCTTGGCCTGCTGAACTGTGATGATGGCATCTTAGCTAGGCTGCCAAGCACAAAGGATGGCTAAAACTGAAGGTTTGCCAAGAAAAAGAGGACTGCAGCTGAATGTCTGGTTGAAATCACAGCCAGATATGACATAGGCTTCTTTTGTGCCTGATTAATATGTAATTTACATCAAATTAGACATGCATTTGCACATGTATGTACTTAGGCTGTGAGGGATCCATCAAACTGTCAGGCTTCTGTGTTTTTCTTCCCTCTGTCCCTCTGCTCTGTGGCCTTTAGTGGTTACTTTTTAAATTTTTCTTTTTATCCTTTACTGCTATCTGGTGGTGTGTGTTGGAAAACGTTGTTCAGTGCTTTCTTTTCCTTCTCTTTACTTACTATTAATGAAAATGTTTAAAGAATGTGTTAAAGCAAAGAACAGCTATTGACTTTGTTTTACCTAGGCCTCCCCTCCACTAAGGCTTGTTTTATATTTAAACATTTCTCTACTTTTAAGGTACCAAGTGATCTTTGAACAGCTCTAAGGTATATTTAAATCAAAAAACTGCTCTGACTTGTTTGACATGGAAAATGCAGTTCTGAAAACTACCTCTCTGTAGCACAATATTTAGAGGAACAAGACCCTTCAAGTGCTGATATGGGAAATTATTAATCTTTTATCCTGCACAGTGCTCTTTATTTATAACTCATATCATACCTTTCATTTGTAGCAGATTAAGAACTTCCCATATGTAGTGATGTGCTTTTTCAAGTTTTAAAAATTTTGTTAAAGGTTTTTGTTCTGTACATTCTTTCCTTCCCCCACCCCTCCCCGACATTCCTCATTCCTGTGTTGTCTTTGTCTGTTACTCTGTGAAGGTATTTCTTTGTCTAGAAAAATTCTTCCATGTTTAAAGTGATGGACCAAAAAGTTCAGATACCCCGTCCTACTGTTTTCTAATTTGTCTTACAGTTGGTTAACTTCTTTGAGTGTCTATACCTAGTTGGTTATATATCTATCCCCCTGAGCATGCCCCTCTTCAAAAGGTGATGTACCCGGGGGCCCAGGGGGCTCTTTGTTTGGAACTCTGCCAGAGCAAATTATCCCAACCAGATGAGATAAAATAAACTTTTCCTAAATTCCAAACTGGGCCCTCCTCTCTGAAATTCTTGCCATAGCCGCCTGCGAGCTTGAAGACTAGCACGAAACAAGAAGATATTGCTGAACAGATCTGTGCCAAGGTCTTCCCTTTGTTCTAACTGGGAAGCTGAAACAGAGCTGGGATAGACACAGGTAACACCCAGCAATACCCATCTGCTGTGGGAAATGTGGGGTTGAACCTCTAAGGAAACCTGGTGTGACAGGGGAGTGTGATGGGAGAGAAACGGGGCCACCGGCTGTGAAGGGCCTTTGGCCCCAGCAGTGCCAATCCCTTCAGCTGGGAGTGTGACTGCCAGGGAGTCTTGTGGAGATTCCTTCACACACTGACGTGGTTAAGATCCTTTTCTGAAATTCCGAGGTGAACTGCGACATCGCCGTCTTTTCAGTGTTAAACATCTACAGCCAAAGCCAAGGGGTCTGGAGGAGTAAACAGCAAGGATGACTAGAAACCTGAACCATAGCAAAGCTCAAGATGGATACAAGAAATGAAATTGCTGGAAGCAGTGTTTTATCAAACACCTTTAGTTGTATTTGAGATGGCTACAAGAGATTACATAAACTTTATTGTTGAAAAGGGACTTTTCTAAAATCCACTTTTCCACGTGCTTCTTTAGAGAAAAACCACATTTGCAGGGTATCATCCAGAAACAGACAAAAAAAGGCAGCGTTCTTTTTCATTGTTTCCATGTTAATGATAAATGCCCAAATTTTCATATTTCTACCGTTTCTTCCCGTTCAGATAGTTCTAGATACTATTGGGCTTCCAATCTTTCCTCCTTGGGGTATATAGCATGTGTCTAGCTCTTCAGCTTTAGAAATCAACAAAAACAACGTAATGCTTGCCCTTCTGCTCTTTATTTCCCTTATCTTTTACATGAAAGCCAAGTTTCTTTTTCCTAATTTCTGAATTTCCTCCTCTTTCTGCTTAGTTTTTGAAACAGAGTGTTTATGAGAGACTGTTAAATGGATTTACCACATCAGTGATGATTGCTGTAAGTCAACAAATCCATGCAGCATTTATTACGTTTGATTGGTTTCTCTGGAACCACTTCTTTATTCTGGTTTGTAGTAAAGACCTTCCTATAAAAATTAGGAAACGAAATCCAGTAGCCTAGGCATGTCCCCATCAGCATTTCCCCCCGTCCTCCTCTTATTCCTACCTGATGTCCTGTCCAGGAAAGATTTACTGACACGCAAAAACCAAACAAACAAAAATAGATGACTGGTAGCTTTCATGTGAAGCCTTGTGGTTTTGGTAGCTACTTTCAGCTCTTAGTTTACAGTAAATAATGCAGAAATTGAAATACTGATTATTTCTTTTTACACACTCATTGGACTTGTCCATAAAACCATGTATTTCTGTTAGCTCCTTTGATATTGCTGGTTTTGCATTAATTTTGCTTCATATAAGTACTTTCTAGAATTTTCTATTTTAATCAAGATCACCAGAAACTGAGAGCTCACATGGTTTCAGAAATGCAGAATAGAGTGGTGAGCTTTTATTTGAAAAGAAGTATTAAAATCACTGGCAAAAAAATTCCATTAAGAATAGATATTTAAAACCCTTAGTCACATACAGAGGTGAGCCAAGTTTAAATTTAGTCAAACAGTTGTAATAACAAGATTATTCTTGTGTAAAACTGAGTCGTTTAGCAGAAAGGTTAATGTACTTAATATGTGAAAAAACCATGCAGTTCTAATAAGGTACCGAATAAATTATATGCTGTTTTGTTCAGCAATGACTAATAGTTAAGTTTGATATTTTTTAAATCAGTGCATGATTACAATATTCACTGATATCAGTGCTAGGTCACAAACCTTTAAGTCTGTTCTCCTTTCTGTGTATAAGCTTAGTCCATCAAAATTATTAGTTTGCTTCCTGAATGTGCATAGTTCAGACCAAAATATTCAAATATTAATGATCCTCTTTACCTCTTTCAGTAAAAGAAATGTTACATGTAAATTCTACTGTCTTTTTCCTAAAATGTAGCTTGGGCTGCTTAAAGGGGTGAAAACATTCATTCACAGCTGTCTATAAAATACCTCTGCTGAAGTTTGCTGCTCTTGGCTTGCCAGTTCTAGCAATTTATGCAACAGATATTGCTTTTGTTCATATTGTACTGACTTGGGTGGTTTTCTTGGCCTGCTTAATACAGCCTAATGTTGTTATTGCAACAAGTTAGACTGTGTATGACATGCTCTTCCTTCCCCTTCTGGCCCCATGAAGTGCTGGCCCATGCGCCTCAAGCCTTCAGTGTGAACCAAAGGCAGAATATCTGGACTGCCTCCGTACACTGCTCCCCTGGTCTTGATCAGAGACTTCTATAGGCACGGAGAAATTATTGGGAACCCTGCCACTAACCCTCAGGAAGTCCCAACAGATCCCTGCAGCCTTTGGTCCCACCTCTTCTCGTCACAGTCTGGAGCAAGATCTATGTGGACATCCACTCCTGTCTAAATGGGAATGAAAAAATGCGTTTGAAATGTCATATAAAAAGTAATTGTCAACAAAAGGAATCATGAGTTATGGAGTGAGGGACTGGACTAGTGGGATAGTACACTTTAAATCAGTCTTGGGAATAGTTTAGAAAGTAAAAGCCAATGTTATAATGTACACAGAGGAAGGAAGCCATGCAAACAATAGAACTAAACTGCTGGAAATTGAATGAATGTATTCTGACATCCAATGTATATACACTAGTGGTTAAAGAAATGGTACATCTAATGGTTTTTCTTGTGTCCACAGACATTTGTCAAATTTATAGAAGAAACTGTCCAGTGACTGAAAAAACACTGGGAAAGACATAAAATATAAACCCAAGGTATAAAACAGTGAGAAGATATAAAAAATAGAAATGAAGATGCATGAGAGGATGTACATAAAAATTTTTCAAATATAAATATAAGTTTTTTGTTGTAATGATGATGAATTTTTTCAAGCAAGATATCAAAGAGTTATGTTAACAGTAGGGGTAGTTCAGCTAGCAAAATTTTCTAGTAGACTATGTCAAATAAACCCACCATGTGGGCATGGATCAGATTGTATAATCTGAAAAATGTTTTCTTCGTATTTGTGGCAGAAAAGGTTACTCCAAATAGTGAATTTTTCATATCAGGTGATAACACCACAAAACAAGATTTCTCTTTAACTGCAGCAAAATGGATCAACTCTGTGAAGGATTCAGGCTGCCTTTTGGTTGTTGTTTTCCAGTTATTTTTCTGAAGGAAAAATAGTTTCTTCTCCAAGGAAACTACTTTTAGGCTGTTTGATAGCTCCTACTTCGATGAAACATGAAATAATTAGTTATACCCAGTGGGACATGTCGTTTTCTATAATGCATATAATTAACATTCCTGGGGGAGTTCAGTGTCTGAGTGAACAGTACCTCCCTGAGACAGAATGTGCTTTGGTGTAGATGTCCCACAGGGGAAGATTCTCCCTGGTGTATCTGATAAAAATCATCCCCTAGACAGTAGAAGTGTTTGTCTCCAAGTTTATTCAAATAAGTTTGTTTTAATGAGTCCTGTCTAACTCACCACTGCTAATAATCTGTCAACTGGAACATCAGCATACTGCTGGGATACTTCTATTTCCAAGTATGTTGTACAAATCTTGCATACCAAATCAGTGATCTCTTCTAACAATTAGCTAAGTCAGTGTCATAGAGTTTTTTGGCTTTGATTTTCATATTTGTTTTTTAAATTCTTCTACCATTTAAGTTAAAGAGTCCTTTACCTGAATAACTTCTCTTAAAGAGCATTGCAGAAAGATATTTTCATGTGCAAATTCTTAGTTACAGTATCTTATAGCAGCAATGCTTTACCCAAAGGGAGATAAGATTTTTATCAGGATATGAAGGTAAAGATAGGAAAAAAAACATATGAAGTGAAACACAGAATGAAATATTTTGAATGCAAAATCCAGGAGCACAAAGTGCATTTAAAATAGAAAGGGAAGTTGGTCATGTGTACTTGTATCGATGGTTCTGGTGGTAACAGTATGATCATTATGGATTTAGAAAAGTGAAATGGTGCAATTTTAGGGAAGGCAAAGTGGAGTGCAGACCAGGAGCACATAGCCAGAGATATTGCTAATGCAATGATATGGGACTGATACAGCTGAAAATGTTGGTGTAGGTTAAGATGTTGGTATAGAAGCCTGGAAGTCCTCTGGGCTGTGGAGGCTTTGTGCAGACTTTGAAGGTCTAAATCCCTCCTGGGTCTTGGCTGAGCATCTGCTCCTTCAGGGTTTCTCCATTCCAGTTCCAATATTTCTTGGCAGAATATTCTCTGTCATAGTCTTCAAGGCATTCCGATCTTCCTAACTCTTGCATGTTGGAAAGTGATCCTGGAAGACACCTTTGTGAGGGAAGAGTAGGGAGCGGCTTGCTGTTGAGGGATAGAGGGGGAAGATATTTCAAAACTGACTGAATAAACATTGACTTAGATCAAAACATCTGTGCCATTTCAAAGGATTGCAGAAACTCTTTTAAGAAGCATATTTCCCTTGACTTTTTATTAGCCAGGAATCTCCTACAAAACCCTAGATTAGGTTGGAGCATGGCACTAATAATGCAAAGATTGGGGGTTCAATCCCCATATGATCCATTCACTTAGGAGCTGGACTAGGTGATCCTTTTGGGTCTCTTCCAACTGAGAATATTCTGTGGTTCTGTCAAGTGCCAGTTTGATCAAAGGCAGAACCTGTGTTAGAGCTAATGGATAGAAGAAACAATAGTGCTTTTTTTTGTTGTTTTTAGAAGGAGGCATCCCCTTATTAATATATTACATATTCTCTCTTCTACTAGATATTGGGCAAGTCCTGTTTCTTGTTTTAAAATATTAGAATATGTTTTGGTACACAATTAGTATTTTTCAGACCTTTAATCTGGCTAAGATAAAGAGATTAAGAGTATATACAAATATTGTTAGCTACCAATGTTCTGAGCATTTTCTTCTAAATAGGATTAAATTTCCCTGGGTAATTTAATTAAAATTAACTTACACTCTTCCAGATGACATATATATATATATAATTTTTCCCATAAATAACTCTGTGCATACACAGTAGGAAAGAAGTGGGGAGTTAATGTACAAGCTCTGTGAGGCAATTTTTGGGACAGGACAGTATTTTCACCTGATGAACTGTTTTACATTTGTTATTGTTTATCTTCCCAGTAGAATTTTGTGTCTTTGATTTAAGAGGGGTTAGAAACAGGTTCTTGATAGCAGGAAAGATATATTTTTAGTTCCTATTGAAAATAATTTATCATTGTCTTGTTATTTGTATTTGGCATTAAATTTTGGTTGTCTGTGGTTGAAAATTATCTTATGCATTTTTTTTGCTCTTGTAAAATGTATTCTAGGTAATGAAGATATTGTTCATTTCAGGTCACTGAAATTATGGTGTCATTCTCAGTCTTTTTCTTTTAAAAAAAGTTCCTTTTCTGGGCTGATTTTTTTTTTTCTTTCTATTTTAGTTTATTCTGAAACGTCACAGATGCAAACTTATTATTTTCTGCTTTCTTCCAAATCAGGACTAAACAAATTAAATTATATGTTGTGTGAAAAACATTACAGTAGTCACAAGAAACCAGAAAATTGAACCAAAATTGATTTATGATCTCTTTATTGTGGATTACTTTCCAAAATAAGAAAAGTAAAAAAAAATCTTTCACCTCTTATGCAATGTTTGCAGAAGTGTTTCACATAATGGGATGTTTAAGAAACCTCACATGTTTCCTAAAATGTCTCACCTTCCCCGATATCAAGACAGTCTGTCTCTCTTTTGACTTGAAAAATGATATTCTCTGGACTAGGGAATGAGAATAAACAAAGGAGGACAAAGCAAATATAATTCCTTTCAAACTACCAGCTTCTGAAAAAAGGATATCAGCTTGAAGCCCTCCTGTACCGTTACTTTGTGGCAGTCTGTATAAACTCATTTAAATAAATGATGTGTCTCATAAGCAGCTCTGTAAGTCCTATTGCTGCTCTAACTGAAGTGTTGATAAAATACACTGTTTATTGCAATGATACACTGTGGTGCTGGCCAAATGGCATCAGTTGTTGGTTCATGATGGCCAATTCCACTGTCTACTTATGGTCACTGTTTTGTGAATCATGGGTTACTATAGTAATTTGTATTCTATTGGTATTTTAGGCAATCCACATAAACCCAAATTAGGCAATATATAATTTTCTTGCTGTTTTTGAGCCTGTTACATACTTCAATATGTTTTTTGAAGAATATACGATAGTCTTCAGTAGACAGGGGGCTTACAGATAAGATTGTTTTGCTCTGGGGGTTTTTGGTTTATTTTTTTTTCTTTTTTTAATCTGATTACAAATAAATTCTCTTACGAGATTAAAAGTATGTACTCTTTATACTTTCATATAGTTGCTGATTTTCCAAAAGCAAAATAAAAAGCCCTCCCTCAATGTCAACTGATATTTTTCCGTGGACTATATGATTGTAATTTAGAGTCTCCTTCATGTTCATGGTGAAAGGAGTCAGACATCAAACTTGGAACTTGTTGCCTGTAACAGAGTGGAGCCTTCATCTGTCTCTTTCCTCCTAATATCACATCTTTCCAAGTAAATGGAGAAAGAATACTGCTTTTTTCAGCTCCTTGCCATGTTCTTTTTCTGTCTAAAAGTTTGATGCATTTTTTGTGGTTCACTTTTTCTGTTCTGATATAATATACTCAGGAGGTTTTCTTGGTTCAGGGGCTTTTCTGTTTGGGATACTGCACGTATAAACAGCATGTGCTGCCTATATCCCTGGCTCTTAAAACACAGACTGTGGCCCTATTGATGCAAATTGCAAACAGCTGGGGAGGGGAAGCTCTATAATAAAACTGGGGTAACTTGTCAGTCTACAGCATTTATAGTAGTTCTACGCATTCCAAGTTAGTAATGATAGAACATCACAGTTTGTAACATTGTAAAAATGTTGTGCACTGAGGTGAGGAAGGCTTTGATGGTTTTGGCGAGGGCAGTAGTAATCTCTCTTGCATAGTACTTGTGGGAGACAAAGTTCACACAGGACCTTTTGTATGCAAAATGTCCCCCCCAACCAACCAGACAAATAAAAAGAAACCCAGAGGAAAAGGATAAGGCAGAGTTTGGCTAAAAAAAAAAAAAA